>WAAB01017750.1:0-125328 GCA_013389865.1 Piaya cayana
GCCGCCGCTGGCAGGCCGGGGAGGGGGCGGCGGGGCTGGGCGCGGCGCTCGGCGGGGAGCGTGGCGGAGCGGTGGACAGCGGCACGGGGTAACCGGGCCCGCGGCTGGCGCCGAGGCTGGAGGTGGCACCGGGAACGGGGCTGGGACCGGAGGTGGCGAAGGGGCCGAGACCGGGCCTAGAACCGGAGCTGCCACCGCCTCTGGGAGCGGAACCCGAGGTGGCAGCTGGGCTGAGACCGAAGCCGCCACCACCGGGGCCAGGACCGAGGCGGGCAGCCAGCGCCAGCCGGATCTGGTGTCGAGGCGGGGCGGCCGGCCCTCTGTCCGGGGCGCAGGGCCCCGCCGCCTCCATTTTGCTGGCGGCCGCCGCGTCTCGCGGTCCCGCAGTCCCGCCGGTGAGGCTCCCCGGTACTCCCTCCGCTACCCCCCTCCACTTCGCCACCTAAGATGGAGCCGGGGGCAGCGGGCCCGAGGCCGCCATGTGCGCGGGGCGCACCATGGGGGGGCAGCACTGAGCGCCCCCCAGGTCAGGCTATGGGGGGGTGAACAGGCGGGGGGGGTGAGCCCCGCCGAGGGAGGGGGGGATCGCGCTGATTGGCCAGCGCCGAACCCCAAGAGCGGTCGCGGGGGGCGCGCGCGCGGGCGGGATGGCGGCGCCGGGCGCGCGCATGCGGGGGAGGGAGGAGGAGAAGGGGGGGGAGAGAGAGGAGGAGGAGAAGCGGCGGCGGGGCCTGGCCGGGCCGGGTTGTCGCGTCTCCGTCTCGTCCCGCAGCGGGGGCAGCTGCCCCGGCGGCCGCAGGTGAGCGGAGCCTCCCCCGACACCCTTCACTCCCCTTCCCCAAAAATACACAGACACAGACACACACACACAGAGACACCGGACGCGGGGAAGCCGTTCACCCCGTCGGGGGCCGCGGGGCGTCCCGTCGGAGCCGACCCCGCGTTCGTTCTCCGGCTGCCATTTTGCGGTGTGACCGCATTGTGCTGTGCCCGCAGGTGGATGCCCGCGGCCCGGCATGGAGCAGGCGTGCGAAGTGAGCCGGCGCGGCTGCCTCGTCCCGTTCGGCTCGTCGCTGGCGGCCGCCGAGGCCAAGGGCGGCCCCGAGCCTCCCGCCATGCAGCTGGCGGCCGCCAAGCCCGCTGTGTTCGGGCAGGACCCTTCGTCCTGCTACATCCCGCTCCGCCGGCTGCAGGATCTCGCCTCCATGATCAGCGCCGAGTACCTGGACGGCGCCGAGGCGCTGCCCGACCCCAGCTCGCCGCCCGCCCGCCGCCCGGGCCGGCCCTGCCCGCTGCTGCTGCGCGACGACGACGACGAGGAGGAGGACGACGAGGAGGAGGAAGGCACTGAGACGCCGGAGGAGGAGGACGAGGACGAAGACGACGAGGAGGAGGAGGCCGGGGAGCAGGCGGAGGCCTCGTCCGCGCTGCAGCTCGTAAGCGCGGGGCGGGGGAGCCGCGGGCGCTGCCATTTTGCGGCGGAGGCCGGCGGGGCCGGGCCGGGCACCGGGCGGGCGGGCAGCCATCTTGGTGAGCCCCGCACCTGCGGCCCCGACACACCGGGACCCGCGTCCAGGCCCCGGGGCCGCCGCTGTCAGCCCTTTGTCTGCCGGGCCGAACGGCCGGGAGGGGCCGCGGCCGGGCCTGACAGCCACGGCTCCGCATCGTCTCGCTCCGCTCTCACGCGTTCCTTCGAGCCCTGTCGTGTTTTCTACGAACCCCGCTGGGCTTTCAGAGTTCCGAAAGGATGCGTTCAACTTCTTGTGCAGTCATAGAATCGTAGAATGGGTTTGGGTTGAAATGGGCCTCAAAGTTTGAGCAACGAAGCTGGTGAGGGGGCTGGAGAACAGGCCTTATGAGGAACAGCTGAGAGAGCTGGGGGTGTTTAGCCTGGAGAAGAGGAGGCTGAGGGGAGACCTCATTGCTCTCTACAACTACCTGAAAGGANGATTCTATGAAAGTCCATCCTGGTCCCAGCCTTGCCACAGTGAGAAGGGACATAGAATCATGGGATCATGGAATCACGGAAGGATTTGGGTCGGAAGGGCCCTCGAAGTCCATCCAGACGTAAACCCTCTGCAGTGACCAGGCACATAAAATCACGTGATTGTTGAATCGTAGAACCGTAGGATCAGAATCATGGAAGTGCCTGGGTCAGAAGGGACCTCGAAGTCCATCCAGGCCCAACCGCCCTGCAGTGCAGAGGCACATAAAATTATATGGTCATAGAATCACAGAATGGTTTTGGTTGGAAAGGACCTTAGACCTCATCCAGTTCCAGCCCCTCTGCTGTTTGGGGATATCTTGCTTGCAATAGTAATCACTGCTAGTTTATAATGTGCTTCCAAATGCAAGTGGATGGTTTTCAGCATCGCTTTTTATTTTCAGATGCATATATACATCTGCAGTTCTTCGGTAATTTTTGTGTATTTCTTAAAAGTGCTTTTGCAAACTCAAGGTTCCTTTCTGGAGGATGCTCTGGGGTTCAAGCATTGCTCGATGCAGGGTGTGAAGATCAACTCCTGTGACAACACTGACACCAAAACCATCTTGCTCTCTTTAATTTCAGTAGAGCTGTTGATGCCGAACAGATGCTTCTGCTGCACACAGCACTTGGGGAGAAAGACTTGTTGTAACCTGTGTTCATTTGGGAACATGCAGTGGCCCTGCTGCGTGCTCTGGGAGGTGGAGAGCGCTTGTCACCCAGTGCCCACTGAAGGGGCGATTCAGGAAGACGCTGACAGCAGCTTCATTTGTTTGTGGCGTGCTTAGCCTCAGCTCTGGATGGCGAATCCTTTTGATTATTCCTTGGGAAGAATCAGTTTCCTTGTGGAGGCTCAGTCTTTAGTCTTTAGGGGTGAGAGGCTCGGTCTCAGGTTTGTACATATTCCTTGCTTTGTTTTGCAGAGCAAAGCGGGGATCTCTCAGCAGACATGTGCTCAGTGATGCGGTTGTGGGAGGGTCTCACTTTGTAAACAGAAGCTAGCAGAGGTACTTTCACAACACTTGCCTCTGCTATCAGTGTGCTCCACAGGCCTGCAGCGCGTATGGTGACAAAACTCCTGCTGATCGAGCCTGTTATTTGAATATGCAACAAGGAGTTGATTTTTCAGTAAACCAGCCTTGCTGTCTGCCATAGTACAACATAACCTTCCTGAATTGTTCTGGTGACTTCAAAGCACAACTGCATTCAGGAAAAAAAAAAGACAAAGAAGAAAAGCATATTTTAGCCTAGGATCTTTTTCTCCTTGAGTCTTCCTTTGTTCCTTTAGGAAGTAGGTATGGGATGTTCCAGTGTTTAGCCCTGCTGTTTATGGGATGTACAGAGAGAAGGATGTTACCAGTGAGACAGTTAAAACCTTTTAATTGTCGAACATGACACAGTAGTAGAAATACCCAGGTTTGCTCCTCAGATCCTGTGTTCACGTAGGCATTTAATTTCTCATTCATATTTGAGTAACTGGAATCAGCTTTTTTGAGAGCCCCTTAAAACTTAAAACAAAAAAACAAGTCCCCAGACACTGTCCACCCCCACACCCCATCCCCTGGAGGTCTGCACACTTGTTTTTAGGGTGGTTTGTCATAGCAGAGCTATCCATTCAACTAATCCCTTTTACCTAGCCTGATGATGGAGCCTCTTCACCTTAAGAAAGGACTTTGTTGGTGCTTTTATTCCGGGAGCTCACAGTTTTGAGTGCCCACTGGTGCTCATCCTTCCTGTTTTGCCAAGCGGAAAGCCTTCATGTATCTCAGACATCTGTCTATCTGCCCCTTGCAAGCTTTGAATTTTTCATGGATCGTTGTGGATTTTGGAAAGACTGATTGCCAAAATGTCAAGAGCACTTCCAGCAGAAGGGCCAGCATTAGGTTTAGTCTTTAGTGGGATGCAAAGTCGAGCCTTTTAAGTAATGCCTCTGGATAGTCGGGGTGGTGGTAGGTATTGTTTTGCAGAGGGATTTGTTAATAGCCCTGGCATCCTTTCCACTCAAACGTTGTCCTAAACAGAAGAGAGGTTGCTCAGATAGCATTCAGTTGTAAAGAAGGATGTGCATATTCTGAAGTTATTTTAAGTGTTGAGTTAATCTTAGTTTGGCTGAAACTCTACACACTCCCAGCAGCTACTGCCAGATTTTGTGTTGGAGAGAAAGAAATTGTAGCGGTGCTGCTTGGGCCTTTTTTTTGTCCTGCTCCAGAAGTGATGATACAATGACTGCTGGCAGCTGGTGGCTTACATCCTTATGCACATTGCAATTTAAATTGGCAGGGGTGGTCCGGTTTTAATTTCTCTGTTTATTCCTTACCAACTTGACATGAGCTTGTGTTTAGCGCTTTCCTGGCCTTTGCAAGTTGTAGAAGACAGCTTTTTGTGGAGCTGGAGGTAGAATCCAGCCCAGGCTCCAGTGCTGGGAAGGGTGCGTGCAGCCACATAAGGTCTGAGCACCTTAGGTCTTGTTTGAGCTTGGTTGCCGAGAAATTGGAGCAGGTGGACTCATTTCTGACATCTCTTGGGCTGAAGTTTTGGGGTTTTTTATGTAACTTGGTGCTGTATTGCTGGGCTTTTGCTTTGCTGGTTACCAATTTTTAATTACTACCCACAAAGTATGTTAGAGCCATTTGGTGTGCAGAATTGAGTGTTTGGAAATAGCGTAGTTCCTGTATCCAAGTCTGTGTGTGCCGCTCTGTGCATGTATTCGTGCAGGGTATGATCCCGGGTTACGCATTCACAAGCTGTTTTTTCCACTGCACCCTGATGGCTTCAGGCTGCAGGATGTGCAGAGCTCGCGTGAGGCACTCGCTCAATGTTGCTTTTCATTCTTCTCATAGTGTTTCCTTGTTGTCCAGCTCCGCGCCATAGGAGTGCGATGTTGGGATAATGGCAGTGAGGAAGTGAGACACAGGGAAGTGCAGAGCCAGACCTTTCATTGCTAAGGATGGCTGCTTCCAGTGCCTGGATGTAAGAAATGAGTATGGTGTGCGTGGGTCTCCTGGGAGGCTTTAGCTGTAGCAGAACCACACCAAGGGCCGTGTGTTAACAGTACTGGAGGCCAGCAAAGACTGTCTTTAGGCCTGGAATTAATCCATGGTGAACCTGAGAGTTCTGTTGCATCCTGCAGCTGTGGAAGAGTGCTCTTATTATAAAGTGTTTGCGTCCCTGTATGAGATTTACACTGGTTCTTCATCTTGTAGCTGATATGTCTCGTGCCATTTCTGTCTTTGCTAAAAATAAAATAAAGGAACCAACGCCATGTGGTACTTGTGGCTCCTATAAACGTTTCTGAAAGAATCTTCTACTAGGGATGGTTGATTTGAGGTGTAACTAAGTGCTGGTGACATTATATCCCTGAGATACAATAGGCATGGCAGTGGTTTGTTCGAGCAGGAACATAAATTTCCGTGGTCAGTTGACATCTTCCTGGTGGGGAGATTAATTCCGTTTGGCTGTCTGTGCTTCTCGAAGGCGTGGTCTCCCTCTATGTGCACCTGGTGACAAGGAGCTCTCAATGTACTGTGGTGTCTGATCTTGCGCACACCCCTCTCTCCCACTGATACTTACACTGCTTGGAAGACTTATTTCCTCTCAGAAAAGAGCTGGTAGCTGGATCCTGCCTGGCCGTGCAGTCTGCTGATGTCCGTACACTGAATTGTATTCACATCTCAAGCAGATCCAAACTGTAAAGGGCTTCAGCCGTGGCGGGCATCCAGAAGAAGGATGTTTCCATGGCTGGGGTGCTGTCCTGGGCTGTGTTACTGCTCTGGTGTAGATCTTGAGGCCCTTAATGATTTTAGTGTTTTCTTGGTGGGGTAGTGCCTCTTCGAAGAGGTGAGGTGGGCATTAAGGTGCTGCCACAGCAGACAGTGTCCCTGAGGTGTGAGGAGCAGCTCTCCTTGAGTGACAGCAGCTTTTTGAACACTCCCTCGGCTCCAGAACTCTCCTGCACAGATTGGATCCTGGAAGTATTTGTTCTAGCATGTGGTTGTGATTGCACTTACTCTCCTTGTTTCCTTAGTATTTGTTCTCTAATCTAGTGTTGGCGATTAGGTGTGAAATACCTGTTCCTGTATGTGATGTTACAGAAAGACCCTGCAATATTCTGGCTGTCCGTCCTGCAGAGTGAAACTTGAGTGATGGATGCCTTTGCAGTTCATGTGAGGCCACACAGTGAGGCTGAACATGCCTGTGTGCAAATAGCCTCACCAGAGGTATTTTCTTGCAGGTTGGACAGAGTCTCATAGGTGAGGTTTTGCTGAATATAGTGGCATAAATCTAAATGTAATTTCTGCTTTCAATATTTAAAACTTTTCAAATCTTGGGTAAGAGAGGCTTTGTGCAAGTGATGTCCTGGCTACTGTACTGTCTGCAATTACAAACACTTAATGTCTCTCTGGAAGGTTATTGCCAGAGGAATGTAGACTTCACTCAGCTATTCAGCAGTGGAGTTCCATTTTCCACAGTGTGGCATGCTTAGTGCATTGCCTGCTGCTGTTTCAGGAGAAAAAGACCAACGAGACCAACTAAGTCAGCTTTTCCAGGTGCTTTTTTAGGATGCATGCTCCCTTTAACAGTCTTTGCAATTGCTTGCTGGTGACTTGCTTTTAGAGAAGTGCATCTCCCGGAACTTGAAGCTTTTTCCTCACGAATCTTTTATTGTTGAGTGTCCGATGATTCTAGTTCTGCTGTTACAGCTTCTGAGTCCTTGCAAAAAAAAAAAAAATCAGTAATAGTGGTTCGGTGTGAAGCTGTAGCTGTAGTGTTTGACATCAGGGCAGAACAGGTCTGTTTTGCATTAAGTCATGGGTCTGTTGGTTGCCTCATACAGTATTGCAGCCTCTTGTTGCACATCACTGCACCCCGTTTCCAGAAGTGAGATTAAACTCTGGTGGGTAACATTTGGTTTATTGTTTGTTTGTTTTAATTTCCCCATGTTGAGTGAACAGATCTGTAGCTCAGTGAAGAGACATCAACTCTGAATACAGTCAATAAGCTACTTGGAACCCCAAGGAGAAATAAGAAGTGTTTTCTGAGTTATAATGGAGACAAAATTTCTTAGACATTTTTAAATTAAAAAAAGAGTGTTAGGGGGGAATGGTCAACTTTGAGCCTTGTTGCTTACAAGACGCTTCTGATTTTCTTGCCTGTGACTGACAGCATCTTGTATAGAGTGTTTTGGTTTGGGTTTTTGTTTCAGTTATTTGCTCTTGGCTTTAGAAAGGCACAAAGAATAGAAACACCTGGAGAAAGAAACTCAGTCCTAGTGGGAGGAGTGCTTGTCCTGGGAGTTAAAAAAAACCAACCCCAAATCATGTTGATGCAGTTTTTAATACCAGAAAAATATGACCTGTGTTTTGTTCTGTCTGCATGGAGCCATCTGTGCTCTGCAGTGCAGTCTTTGCTCTGTAAAATGGGAGTTGAATCCTTTATGGTGGTTAAGGCAATGCCAGGATTTCCAAGTTAATGGGTGGAAAAGGTCTGTAACAGAGTCTGCTTTGAATTAGAGCAGCAGTTTTCAACCCTTCTTGATTTGTGGACCCCTAAACACTTCCCAGGTGCAGACTCTTGTCTAGTGAATTTAGACCTATCAACAATAGCCTTGCTTGCTTTCATATAATTTGATGGCATCAGAGTATTTTTCTGTGGCTGTGAGTTTGCAGACTACTAAGTTACAGCACACGTTGCAAATGTTCATTGTGGTGCCTGACTTGTGTGAATTTTGTATTGAGTCGAGTGTGGAGCTGCGTTTGCGCTGTGCATTCCTGCTGTACCGTTCCCTGCTGGACTTGCTGCTGCCCCGGTGTTGCCAGAACGCTTGATAAAAGTTGGTCTTTGCTTTGCTGAAATAATTACTGGAAGCTGAAATGTGATTTTGGGTGCCTTGGTGAGTGGGGTGTTACCAGTTAAGGGCAAGCTGGTTTTGGGAACTTGGAGGTGTGGTGACATCAAAGAAATGGCTTGGTGTTCATGCAGAGGGTTGGAGTCTTTCTGGCGTGCTGCAGGACAGAACTGTGCCTGGCCACCTGCACTGCTGTGCTGCTGCTCTGTTTCACCTGTGCAAAAGGTGCAGGTGTTGTGTCCTGTTAATTTTAGCTTTGGAGATGGAGTGGAGTCGCAGTTGTGCCTGAGGGGGGCCTTATTGCTAAGTTTCCAAGGTTTGCCAGTGATGCAGGAACCAGAGTGCCAGCAGGAGTGTTACTCAAGATAGAAGCAAGGCATAAGTGTGTTTGGGCTCCTCCCTGCAGGTAGCTGCAGCAAGGTAGCTGAATGGTAGCACGAGGGACTTCAGTGTGCCTGCAGAGTTGTGGTGCTGTTTGGAGGCAGACTGGAAGGTGGATTGGGGGAGTTTCCTACTGGTTCAGTGCTCGGTAGGAGCACGGTCATCAGTTTGGCTGCTCTGAGCAGGTGCTGCTGGCTGCAGTATCTAGGAAAGGGGAGGGTGCTGCCATGTGTTGGATGCAGAGGCTGACCTCCCAGCAGGTGCCAGCTGAAGTTCTCTTTTCTTGAATTAGAAATCTGTTTCAATGTTGCTGTTCAGAGTAGCTTTGCAGCAGTGATTGAATGTGCTACTGAGATGGAGTCGTGCATATCCATCTCCCATGTGTCCAAAAGCATTGATGAAGCCAGGAGGAATTCCAGCAGTAAGCTTTGCCTCTATTGAAGGATGGGAAAGCACTCGTTAAAGTTGATGTGATGACTTTCTGTGATTACCTTTAAGACTGCGTCATGATTTATCTCCACCTGGGTCTTTGGAAGAATGGCAAAAGGGAAGTGGGAGAAGGACCCCTGTGTATCATCTCTCTTCCCCAGAACGCTGGGGCTGGGCAGGCAACTTCTCACACACCCTGAGCAGCAGTTTTGTACCAAGTTGACCTGCTCGGCTAGTTGCCTGGTCAGATTGTGGCATTTGTGGTGAGAAAACTGCACAATCCACAAACAAATGGCTTGTCCGGCAGCCCATAGCATCCATCTACTGCTTCTTTGGGGCTGAGTTGCTGCTGTGACTCCGTGTGAAGTAGCAGGTCTGCAGGTGGAAGGGGCATTCGGTAAGGCAGTGGTTCAAGAGTGCTGTTGGTACCTGAACCACAGGGTGAGGCAGCATGACTTTGGTCCTGGAGGCATCAACATGTCCCCGTCCATCCCTGTGGGCTTTGGATGGGTGGAGCACCAGTAGCAGAAAGCAGCAGGTAGGGTTGCCAAGCAAAGCTTTATTTGTCTGAGTTCTTGATAAGGAACTTGTTCTGTGGGTTCCCTGTGGAATCAGACAGCTGTGAATGCTGCTTGGGATGGCCTGTGCACGCTGCTGTGGTCTTCAGGAAAAAAAAGTGTTTATAGGTAATGAAATAGCAGTGTAACTTCTGTTACCTTTCAGACACTAATTTGAGCTAGTGTGCTAGGGACTCATTTTCAGACATGCAGAAAATCACTTGACTTTTGTGTATGATAAACCAGAGGTGTTGAGTTGGGTAGAGTCACTCAGCACAGCGTTGTATCGCAGCCAAAGGACATGGTTCCTTTTGGTTTAGTGTTTTGTTTAGGAAAAAGTGAACAGAGAATTCCCTGCATTGAGATACCTCTGCACATGGGGAAACCTCCAGCTTCTTTTATCAACTCTTGTAGGGCCTCTGGTGTTGAGCGTCCAGCAGGGCTCTCATCCTGGGTTCTGCTTGAACCTTCCATGTTGTTTTGGAGGAGGAGCATATTCATGACTTTCCCTCCCACTGCTGGTGGAAAGATAGAAACATACCTGTTGCATCATACTAGAAGATCGAGGAGCAGAGTGATTATCTCCCTTTTAATAGTTCCTTCACTTGCCCTGATGTTAGTTTGCTCTTAGGTTTTCCCAAGCATCTGTTCAGACTTCTAACCATTCCACCTAATATGGTGACTGCCCACAGGCATCTGAACAGCAGCAGTAAAACAGGTCAGATTCCTCTCCATTTTAATTAGCTGTCCTGTCCTCTTTCGGGATGCTCATGTGTTTAGAAAGATGGATTCACAACTTGAAAGTTAGGAAGCCTCTCTGAGGCATATGTTTGCAGGATCTGATGCTTGAAGCATAAGTAGCATCTTTGCATTTGGACTAACAAAGTGGGATTGTACCTTCTCCTGTAGGCGAATCATACTTTTTGAAAATTATTAAATTTGCAAGCTCTGGTTAAACATTTGTTGCTTTCAAAGTAGACCATGGAATAAAAAAAAAAACAAAAGGGAAAAAATAGCAACAACAAAAAAATCCCAAACAAAAACCCACAAACCAAACCAGCCAACAAGCAAGTGTTAGCAGTTACACATTTAATTCAGCCCAAACTTCCAGCTTTCAGCTGTGAAGGTTCTCATACAGTATTCACTCTGCGCTGCACATACCTGTTCTCTGAAACTGCTTCGTTCTGATTACAGCTTAAGCTGGATTGGATACAGTTTACACATAAAAATCTGAATCGCCAAGTTTCATTTTGTACAATATGAATTAGTTTTTCACTTCATGGATTTAGAAACTTATTTCTGAAAGCAAGTGTTGTGTTTATCAGATGTGTTGCTTGTGAACAAGCAAGTTTGATAACAAAGGAGCACAAAAGTAAGTCTGAAAAAGGGGAAAGATCTGATGACCTGGTTTTACTTAGGGTTTTTTCTCTCTGTCTCTGACATAAGATGGTGTGTGTTTGTCCTTCGTGAGACTTAGCAAAGTTCTGGTAATGTCTGCGGTTCCTCTCTTGCTTGAAACAATTAGTGCTGATTAAAAGAGCTGCATTTAAAGAGAACTTGGTTTATCATTTAAAATGTGTGCAGGCAAGGAAGCATGAGGTTTTTTTCCTCTGTGTCAGGCTCTGGGCAGTGATTTGAAGTACATGTGTTTGTGTGTCTGGATGTCTCTCCGTTGGGGATCTGGGTGGATTCATACCCTTTCTCTCCCACATCCATCTCCTGCCTTCCTCAAACCTTGCTGTCAGATGCGTTTCTGGTTATTAGGATGCTGAAGTGCCGAAGCTTTCTGTTGAGCTGCTTTTTTATCCAACCCAGAAGGAAAATTATCTCTGAAAGTGGAACAGTGATGTTGTTAACCAGTGATCTTGGTGTCTGAGGCTTGGTGATCTCCCATCAGTGTATTCTTCATTTAAAGTCCTTACATCTGTACCTCCTGAACCTGATAGAAATGCTTCAAGATGTGTGTATTGTCCAGAGCTGTGCGATCAACTTTCTGTTTTAACCTTTTGCAGTAATTCATGCTTACTCAGTCCCCTTCGTGTTTGTAGGCTTTGGGTTTGCTGCAGCCTGGAAAAAGGTACTAAATACTAGCCAAAGAGACAACAAATACCCACAAGGGCATAGGTAACACAGGTTTGGCTTTTATTGTAATCTCTGCTGTATTTTTTGCCAATGAGTTTTTAATTAGTGAGTATTTAACACTTCTATGTGATGATGGTCCCAGATAAGAGGCAGTAACTTTTCAGACAGGTCAGGTGTCTGTTTGCTCCTCACTGGAGTGCTGAAGCTGAAGGAGGACTGGAGCAGCGTGGGGACAAGGAACTGGGAACTGTCCCCTCATCTCCAGCAGCACAGGCTGCCTGTGTGCTTCCAGGAGGATTCATTGGCTCCCCTGTTTGACTTCAGCATGCCTAAAATGAAGTGTCAGGGTAAGGATTATTCTGGTGAGGGTTTCAGCAGATATGCCACGTGGGTGGTGCGGTTTGGGTGGGTCTTTTGCCATACGCCAGTTGGGCCTTTCCTTGTGCAGGGATTTATTCCCATAAACTTTCTCCTAGCGGAGCACAGAGAACTGCTGCTTTGCCTGCAATGAGTGCAGGTTCAGCATTGCAGCCCCTGTAAAGGCTTAAAGCACATACGCTTCGTAAAGCAGCTTTGTATGGAGGAAACTTTGATTGATGACCTCTCCTGCTTGGCTTCAAATAGTTCTTAAGCTATGAAGTAGATTTAATTTTCTTTCCATTTTTGAATTTTTTTCTGAACAATTTGGTTTTGATTTCAGAAAGCTTCTTTAAAACAAGAATCTTTCTAATGAGAAGTGTTTTGGCTTTCATCACAAGCAGTTATTAATGTTATTGACGTTGCTTCAATGTTGTTCTTAATATCTGCTCCTTTTTATCTTTTCATGCAACATAGTCACAAGCAATGGTTATTTCCCAATTCCTGTCTTCTTTCCTTCTATCTGCATTCATTTCTCGGTGCATGAGTGTTGGAGCTGAGGGAAATAATGAAGAGTGGATCACTTAAGCTTCTTTCCAGTCTTTAGAGCAGAACAGTGGCAGGAGTCATATTTTTAACTGACTCTGACTGTTGGCAGCAGTCACTGTGTGAGAGTTGCAGCCTTAGCTACTTTGTTTCTGTGACCAGAGTCAAAAGGATCTGAACCCCGTGATAGGAGCTGTATCCTCTCAGGCAGAAGGATGAGCCTGAGTTCAAATGGCTGAGGTTGAAGCTGCTCTGCTTTGTCTTAAACTGCAAGTTAACTTGATGCAGTTAACCTTTGCAGGAGAGAAGCATCATCTCCTGAAAACTTCAGGGATAACTTTTAGCAATGTCCTTCCAGGCTAGTTCTGGGAGTGCTTTTAATAGAGAGAATTTGCCCTGGTTGTTCCCCCTCTATTGCAAGGGCAGAGAACACATAACCTGTTTTGTGATGGTAAAATGACCAGTGTTGGGGGTGCAGTGTTCTAGGCGTGGCACACGGGTGACACCAGCCAGGTGGATGGTTGTGTTAGTGGATACTGTTTCAAGCAGACTGTTCTGCCGAGGCTGACCCAGGTGCCTTCAAATGTCAGCTCTCCCTCAAGTCTGTTTTGTTAGGTTTTGTGATGTGGGTTGTTTGGGGTTTTGTGTGTGTGTGTGTGTGTGTGTGCGCTGGAACGAAGGGCTCTTGCTCTTCAACCTGTTCAGCCTTATCAGGGGATTTGTGGCTCATAGGAATTAGGTGAGCTCCTTGTTATCTCATGCTGATCAAACTAATGATCATTGAACTTTAGGGTAAAAAAGGTGGCAGTGGGAAAGACAGCAGACTGACCCTCACCAGGCTTCCATTTCTAGCTAATAAGTAGGTGAAGGGAATATCTTGCTTTCAATCCTGGGAGTGGATGGGCTACAGGGAGAAGCAAGAGTGCTGCTGCCCCAGGAATGAGAAGGTATCAAGAGAGCCCTGGAAGCTTGTGGGGCAGAGCTGTGGCTATGAGTGCCAGCTTGTGTGTGGGGTGACTGACCTGGCAGCTACCCATGTGGTGAGACCTGCTCAGAGTTATCCCGTGCTCCTGCTGCCATGCCCGGAGCAGGTATCAGCTGAGCGCGAAAGGCTATTTATGTCACAGTTTATACTGTATTGTTTAATTGTCGTTTGGATGTGCCCCTCTTTATTTCTTCCTTGGGTTTGATTCTGTCTGCTTCTTGCCTGAAACAGACTTGGCAGGATCTTGCTCCATTATCCTTGAGAGTCAGAGGCTTTCTTCTTTCTTTTCTCCATCCTTCTCACACAGTCTCTTTTGCTGCCCCAGCCTTTCTGCAAAAGCATGCTCTGTGCCTTGCTTCACTGAGTAATGGCATGTTTATAATTAACTTAGGAATAAGCTCTAATAGGGCTATTTTAGTGTTTCTGTGCTGGCTTTCCATAACAGGTCTGGATTTGAAGCATTCGGGGCTATGATGGCTGCAGCTCGGTGCTTGAACAGCTGGTCTCTCTGGGTGCATTGATATTGCAGTCTTGGCCTGTTACAATATTCACCTGCCCTCTTGTGCAGTCTGGTCTCATTGAGCTTTGCTGAGTTGGTCATGTCCCTGGTCATGCCGTTGGGGCACACAGGGTGGCTGCATCTGTCCTGCGCTGCAGTGTGTGTGACAGTACAGCTCTAGGACACAGGTGACCAGTGCTGCAGAAAGGTGCACACCATGGCTCTTGGCAAACACGTGTCTCTGGAGTTGCTCTTTGTGCCAGCTCTTCCAGCAAGAACAATGGATTGAGGAGCAGCTTCAAGTGATGTACCCAAGAATGGTTCCTTTATAAGTATTACTTTTGTCACTTTTTAATGATGTGGTTATTTTAAAAGGAAGAAGATTTGTGAGAGAGTTCAGGACTGGCAGCATGTGTACAATAGAAAACCTCTTAGAAATGCAAGCTTTCTTTGCTTGGTGTTTCGTATTTGCCTTATGGTGAGAATGTCAGGAGGGCAGAGATATTTGCTTTCTGTTAGAAAGCCTTCCTCGTGAAGCCTTTCTCCTTTCTCGCTGTCTTTTTGGTGTTTGGCACAGTACAAAATCAGGAGGTGACTCTTCAAGATAGAAGCATTTGTGTCATCCTGCTGCTGGGCCTCTGCTTGTGATCCCTTTCTCAGTTATCAGTGGTCATTTGGGGTCTTGCATTGGTGGAAGGGGCTTGATTAAAAACATCTGTGAGATACATTCTTGTGCTGTGCTTGGAGAGAACAGAGTGATCTGAAGTGCTTTGTGTTGTCTAGAGTTTGGGCTATTGCTTGTCCTATCAGAACAGCACATTATTGCAGAATAGTAGATAACTGACTAGACAGTACTCACTCCCTTTAGAATATCTAACAATCTAAAACCAGTGATACTGCTTGCTGACAAGCATGGCACTGTTCTTCGCTTCCTTACTAAGCCGGTCTCTTACCTGCTCTGAATTTCTTCACTGTATCTCCACTGGAGTTACACCTTGGTACATACCTGGTATGCAGCAACTCACAAATGTTACTAAACAGGGGAACATTTCCGTGCTCTGTAGGTAAATAGTGCTCTGATCATGTGTAGGGATTACATCTGACGTTAGTGCTATGTAAAGCACTGGGGCTTTCCCTTGCTTCCAGAAAAGTCAGCGTTGCTGCAGGGATGAGTTTTGGGCCGTGTGGATAGATTGGCAGGTTGATCTTGGTGTAGCAAGTGTTAATTGTAATAGGAATGAACTTTTTTGTGTTCTGACCCAAGAAATAAATGCTTTGGGGGCTGTAATTATGACATTGTGCAGCAGAGTTTAAAGGAAGAGTCGCACTGTACCTGGGAATGATGCTAACTGCTGTTTTCCCTCCTACCCGTGGTTTTTTTAATGTGAGGGCATTTCTGGCTGTGCCTTGAGGATGTAGGAAGAGAGGAGTGAAAATAGCGGAAGAGAATTCCCTGCTGTACAGTGTGTCCTGTGCAGGCTTTTCCTCGGGGCACCAGAACATGAAGTGCTTCCTTCTCTGCTTCTCTGAGCCACGTTGGGGCCTCTGTGGTAGGTTTTGGTCAGGCCAGCACCTACCTGACTGCTGGTGCTGGAAGGTTAAGAGCAAACTGGGGAAGAATGAGAATGGCTGCAGAATGAGAGGGGAGGGTTTTAAGTGTTGTCTGAGTAGATTTCTGAAAGGCACGGGCTTTGTGGGGTATTAGAGGGTGACAAAGAGCTGATTTAAATGCAGACTTGCCTCTGGGCAGGGTTGTGGGTGTCCCTCAGGTGGATCGGTGTGAATGGCTTTGACCAGTCTCCAGCATGGTTTCACTGCTTGTCCAGCTGATTGTGCTCAGGTTACAGTTGTCAGGAGGATGCACGTACACGGTGTGTGTACGATGGGCTGTATTTGAAATCATCGGTCTGTTACAACTGTATGTGCCCCTTAAAGCCTAAGGTTGAAAAATGTGTGAACAAATATTCGAGGCAAAAGTCATCCTTGTATGGAGAATGCAACCTGGAAATGGGTGAAAGAAAATATCTTTTTTTGCATCTGAGAGTTCATCCGCATTTTAAAAGCACCAGCAAAGACAGCACCTCCTGTTCCAGTGCTTGCAGATGCATATTTTCATTCCAGAAAATCCAGATTTGTGGAGCGATGGAAGCATGGAAGCTGAAGCAGGGCAATAGCAGAGCAAGGGCCTGCAGCACCTTGCTGCTCTATCATATTCTCTATTCCTGACCTGCTCCTCGAGAAGTTGTTGGTTGGTTTTGATTATTTGAGTGAGAAGAATTTCAGCAGTGTAGTCTGTAATGTCATTACCTGTTTTTCTTTATGGAACAGGAATTTATCCTTTTGTGTTTTCTTTAACCACATGAAGAAAACCCATAAAACTCAACCTGAAGCAGAATATACCTTTTATTAGAGAGGTCTGTTGCGTTTTAGTTGTCAGGATGTTGAACTGTGAATTGCGAGTGATCTGCCTCAGGATGTGTGGTGAGCTGGGCAAAGAGGTAGAGTGAGAAGATGCCTACTTGTGCCAGGACAGCTTGAATGAGGAGCACGTTGCTGGTGTTTATTGGCAAGAAAAATACCTGCAGCATTTCTTAGAGTTCTTAAATTGGAGAACCCACCTGTGACGGGGTGGGTGGCTGGTACTGGTAAACAGGCAGGATACCCTCCAGCTGGGCATAGGGATTCCTGTATCCCGTGAAAACCTATTGTACCCTGTCTTGGCTCAATTAGCCACAACATCGATAAGCTCCTGAATCCGCTTCTTGGCAGAGGTCCTGGTGGTAGCACACTGCCCAGCAAGAGAATGCATCCTCAGCAAACGCCACAGGATCTGCTCTCTGCTTTTTGCAGCCAGGTGGAAAAGGCATTAAGCAGCATTAGGTTTTTGTGTATTGAAAGGTTTGTGACATTCTCATCATTGCAGTTGGGATGTCTGTTTCTGCAGAGGTGATTCTTGCAAACAGGTTTTGGAGATGGGAAAGTCTGTGTGTCTCCTAGATCTGGGCTGACTGCAGTTTTGTTCCCTTTCTCCTGCTCTGTGGTTTTGGGGCAGAGCAATGTCGGTTCTGCTGATATAAAGAAAAACGTAGGACATGTGGGTTTTTTCCTGACTGTACCTGCCTTTGGTTTCAAGTACTTCTTGATGAAGCTTTCTCCTGAGCACATCTGTGAAGCAGGGCAGTTACTGGCTTATAGGTACAAACCTTCCTTCCCCCCTTGCAATTTGCTGTTCTCATCACTTCCATCCAGTCAGGAATATTTAATTGTCTGTTACTACTTTTTGTGTAAACTGTAACCCTTAAAAGGAACAAATTGGTGTTAGTGAAGTAATGGGGGCTGGTACTGACGCCAAATATTTCCTTGCTTAAGTGTGTGAGGTTTGAGTGCAGTCACTTACCAGAGGTGTTCCTTACTGAAAAATAACAAAGCCCCTCAAACGCTGTTTTTTTGTGTTGTTCTTTCAGCAGGATGGGGCAAACCATTTTGTTCTTTGAAGGTGTAGGAGCCACTAAGTAAATTCAGGACTTGCGTTTGAATGTAAATGTCTCTGGTGGCCAGATGTAATCTGCACACAGGGGGGAGGCAAATCTCTTTAAAAGCATCTGGAGCTTTAGTGATTTCTTGTGTTCTGGTTTTTCCCCAAAGATCCAAGCCAAGAAGAAACCTACTCCAGTGAAGTATGAAGTTGGGGATCTTGTTTGGGCCAAGTTCAACAGACGCCCATGGTGGCCATGCACAATTTGTCATGACCCAGTGCTGGACTGTCACTCAAAAATGAAAGGTACTGTATCTACTCAGCCCACAAAGTGAAGGTGTTATGTACAGCAGGGTGCTGCAGCTTCCAGTTAATTAAAAAAACATTTCTGGCCCTTAAAAGATATGAAGAAGTAGGTGCTACTGTGGAAGACCTGGATCTATAAAGTAAGCGTAGATCAAGGAGTTGACAGAGGAAGATGGGGCTGTGGTTGATGGAAGTGGTGCAGAAAGCTGTTGGATATGTAGGCTTTTCCCAGAGTATGGGGGGGATGAGTAGCTGGGCTGAGCACAGGGAGTGCAGAAGAAAGAGCAGCCTCTCAAAAATGAGCTCCAAAGAAAAAAGGAAGTGGATCGGATTGGTGAGGACTAAGATGTGCAATGAGTGGGCAAGCAGAGCTTAGAAACCTGGAGTGTATGAGGGCACAGAGTCAGCCAAGCTGGGAGAGTGAAAGGCTGGAGAGGCTTAGAAACACAGGGTGTGGGGTAGCGCAGGGTGTGGGGTAGCGCAGCGTAGCTGCTGAATGCCTGGAGGTGTGGTGGGAATGTGTGAGAGGAAGTGAAATTTTTTTGGTCTTGTTTGGCACAGGGAAGCAGGGGGCTGTTTATGGGGAAATAACGGAAAAATCTGGAGATGGAGGCACATGTGTGAAAGTTTAGGGCATAGTGTGTCAGAGAGACTGAGCCAGCTGAGCATGAGGAGAAGAGATAGAGAAAATAAAACAGAGCTGTGTGTGCGTAAACACAGGGGAGAGCCAGGAAGGAACAGAGTCTTAGAAACTCAAGGCAAAGAAGCTTAGGTCAGTGATGGAGAGAACAGAGGGGAAGTGATTGGAAATTACAGCTCATCTGAAGGCTTTCACAGTGCTTTTAGGACAATACTAGCTGCCATGGGGACACCACTGCAAATGGAAGAGTTATTTATTCCTTGTTTCCCCTTCTGATTCTTTTTGTTCTGCGGGCCACTGGAACCACTTGTAATGGTGCTGTCTGCCACTGACAGCTCTGTAGACTGTTGAGGCTGCCATTCACTGATGTATTTCCCTGCAGTGGCCCTTGCTAGCCTAAGCATCAAGCACTGAGAAGGGGTGGACTGTCAGCTCAGAACCATCTTCTGTTTCTGTAGAGACACAAAGTAGCTTTTCCTACATTGTGCTCACCTCATCCCCAAGCCTGGTTGCTGTAGTCTTACTTGCTATTTTTCCACCTTCCCCTTCATCCTTCAGGAAGCGTTCATACTGATTCTCGATCGTACAAAATGTACTGTTTTAAATAGTCCCTTTTTGAGCTCTCAAATTCCTATTGAAGACGTTGCTAGAAGATATGCCAGACATCTATCCTCCCCCATACCTTCCTCCCTCTAATTTTGGACAAGATTTAATGTATATAGCTGTCCAGCAGTCCCCTCTTAGCCTGTGTGTGATTTCTAATAAAGGAATTCTGCAGGGAGGAAACATGCTAACAAATTCTAGCAAGGTCTGATCTCCAGCTACATCATAGTCTCTCCCATCATGTTTTACCCATGTTCAAACCAACAGAGCTGTGAGGAAAATTGTATTTTCCGATTGTGGTTGTATGTAATCTGTTTGTCTCCCCTTCTTGATGCCGTGGTGACAGAGTGGGTGGACTGAACTCGGGAGCTTTTGGGCAGACGGAGCTTCCAGGGCTCCGTGCACCCTAGGAAGTACAGTCCTCTTGCTTTGGCTCTCCTGTTGCTATGGGAACAAGCCCTTCAAAACAAGGCAGGTTGCTTCAAACTCATCACTTGTGCAAAAAGATCTTCTCTTGGGTTTGAGGCATGGTGTTTTGATAAGAGCGGTTTGCCTTTTCTTGGCAAGCTCTTAAGATTTTTGGAGCTGGAAGGTTGAGACTCAGTGACTTGAGTCCTAATAGTGTGAATGGGACACATTAAGTCTTTTGGTTTTGCCCTTGGTTTGATGCTGCCCTGGTTGTTATTTTTCAGTGGTCTTGATCAGAATCTCAGTGTCTGCATTGTTAAAAGCCGGCTGCCACACTGTGTTGGTGCTCCTGGAAGAGGCAGTACAAACCAAATGGGCTGTGAAACCAGGGCTGTGTGTTCAGGGGGTGAAGGTTTCCAGGGAAACATGTATATCCCTTGTTCGGGTCTTGTTTGCTCTGTTCCAATGCCTGCAATCTGTCCTTTTTCACCAGCACACCCAGTACTGGTGCAGTCCTTAATTGTACCATGTCTGTTCAGCGTTCTTGCACAGAAAACACCTTTGAAAAATCTTTATCCCCTTATGATTGAGTTTCTTCTCTTGCTTTTCACTTTCATGCCAAAAGCATGAAGATATTCACTGCAACTAGCATGTTGTTGTGTTGCACCTAGTCCTTGTAGAGTGTGCACCCATGTATGTCCTTTTTTAAATGGTGCTATTAATGGCTTAATCCTAAATAAGAGTTTGTTTGGTAACAAAGCATTGAACAAGATGGGGAGGAGGCTCAACCTGCATGAGTAAACCCTATCCAGAGGGATGTCATTGTTGGGTGTTGCCTGTACACTGTTGCCTTTTCCCAACAGTTGAGTGGACTGGACTGTTTAATCATTAATCGGGAGTAGCAAAAAAGAAACGTCCCACCTAGTGTGTTGTGTGTCTGAAGGAAAATATATTTAGATATTTCGCAATATTTGTGCAGCCAAGCTGTAATCTTTGCTCAAGGGAGATGACCCATCTTAGACCTGCTCCTCAGTTGTTCGTAGGGGAAAAAATATACTCAGCCATAGAGTAGCAATACAGAACACAGAGAGCAGAGATCAAAGGAGTCTTCCTGAGTTCTGACTAGAAATTCCCAGAACTGGCATTTATGTGGGAATCTTATTGAGCAAAAAATAGTTGAAAACTAACTGGCAAATTGTTACCGCTTTCTGTGACTCTGTGTGTGCCTTTATTCTGTTACCTGTGAGGGGTTAATTCTGCTAAATTTCTCAAAATAGTTTCTAATCGGAGGCCGTACCGTGAGTACTATGTGGATGCCTTAGGAGAGCCTTCGGAGAAAACCTGGGTTGCTGGGAAAGCTATTGTCCTCTTTGAAGGAAGACATCAGTTTGAAGAGCTGCCTGTTCTTTGGAGAAGAGGAGGCCAAAAGGAAAAAAACTACAAACATAAGGTGAAAGATCTGTTTTCTTCAATATGTTTTTGATTCTTGGAATCTGCACGGTACAAAGTATTCCTTTTTTTTCTGGACTTGCACTTGTACAGCTTTCTTCTGTGGCAGTGACTGCAGCAGTGCAGCCAGGGAAGTGGTTCTTTATGCTCATTGTCAGGACGTAGTTGATAAACTGCCAGGGGTTTCTAGGCTGTCTTTTATGCCGGGGTGTGGCCTGCAGCTTTATTGCTCTGGACAGCTCTGAGAGGCAGAGGAGTCGGAGCACAGGCCTGTCCTGCTGTCTATTACAGCTTCTAAATCACTTCCTGTGCTCTCTGGCAGCCTCTCTTGGCTGATCTGTAGCAGAGGTGGAGCTGCGTGCTTCACTAGATCGCTGACTGAGATAAAGCAGTGGGGTTTTTAGCCCTGCGCCAGTAATTCTCTTTATAGGAACCTGTTAGGACTTGTAATTTGACTTGGAAAACACTTTGTCAGTGAGCCTGTGGGAACGAATTTTGTGGCTCATCCGATCATCTTTGTTTCCAAACATAACAGCCCCGAGTGGTTGTAGCCAGTATGACGTAATGTGACACAGGCGTCTGGTCTACATCTCTAGGAAGGTGTCTGGAGAAACTAACTTTTCAGAATTGCTCAGTAGAAGTACAGAGGCTACTGCATTCCAGCAAGAGAGTAGATAGTCCCACTAGGCAATGGTGTCAGGTTTTTAGCTTTCTCTTTCCAGGAGGTTTATTAGCAATTAATTACTTAACCTGTATGGGTGCAAAGGTATCAGATTAAATGTGCTCCTGCAGACATCAGTCCCTGGATGTAATGCTTTCTTTTGGTTTTCTTTTTCTAAGAATACGTTTGGTATCTTCTCTGCAGACTTTTATCCTTGAATTCTCACCCCCTAACAACATCCCACTGGCAACTCGTTATATGCTCCCGAGTAACTTTTCTGGTCCTAGAAATGCTCCATAATTGGAATCTCGTAATGTATCTAAATGTTGGTGCCAGTGTGGCTGCGGTGGAAGGAATCAGATGTTTGTTGCTTGCATAAATGTCCAGGTTTGCATCCCTGGAAACCAAGATCTGATGTAGAGCTGAGACTGTTTGGCTGCTTTGCTGCCAGGCTCCATAAAGCTTTTTAATCCGCTGAGATGAGATTTTGTTGGGGTATGTGTTGGGTTGTTGTTTTTTTTTTTTAAAGCAAAAGTGTCAGAAATTGAAGTTATTCCTCCTGCTTCGGAATTGGTTTTTATTTTAGGAACAGTTGTGAAGATTTTGATTTGCTGTTGTGCAGCCAAGAATAGCACACACAGATAAGAAACAAGTTTCTTGCTGGTTTTGGGTGTTACCAGAGGTTCCTGTCCACTGTGGAGACTGCTTTTTGTTCTTTGCTAAAGGCTAAAGGTACAGTTAAAGCTGGGAGACTTCTAGTTAAAGGACATCTTAAATTTGAGTACAATTTAGATGTGCATCTCATGTTTGTACCAAAGTGAGCTGAAGAGAGGGAAGATTGAATTCTGCCTTGAGTTCAGTCGGTGCAGGGAGAATTAAGAAAAAGCAAAGCAAACGTGTCTGCTCAAATACTTCGAGGAAAATGTTTGTGTAAGGAGACTTGTTAGCTGGTGCTTCTCATTTCTGTGCCGGGGTGTACACCATACGCGTTCCCCTGTACAGGCTGTTACGTTCAGGATGTGCTGGGATACCAGGACATCTGGTTCCTGGGAGACCTGTGCTTGCAGGGGTGTTTTTGCTCTTCTGGGAATGCACAAGGATTTTTATTAGGCTCAGCAGGAGTGTGGGATACTTGGCCAGGAACAGTATTTCCTGTGTCCACTAAGCACAGTCTCTGGGAATCCATACGATTGTGTTAAAGATGCAAAATGCAGCATTGTTGCTCAGTTTTGTGCCTTGTGCACCTCAGTCTCACTTTTACCTTGGTGGTTACCCACTCAAATTTTTTTCCTCTGTTTTTCTTTTTTTGTCTCCTTGAACTCTAAGGTTCCCCAGAGGTTTATGGCCAAATGGGAAGTCAGTGTTGGACAAGCAGAAGACATTCTTCTCGGCGGGCCAGAGGATCAAAAGTGCAGCCAGAACTTCAGTGAACTGGACAGCGAGAAGCAAGTACATTCAGAATACTATGCCAATGGCCCTGGAGCAGAAAGGGACAGGCAGCTGAATGGCTGTTTTAAATCCTTGGCGTTTGACTCCAGACACCCAGCCAGTGAAAAAGGAAAATTGCACATTAAACCACATGTGAAAAAGAGCTCCGACAGCAGAAAAAGGACCAGAGTAAAAAAGAGAGGTGCAAGAGGGGAAGCATCTAGGGGAGAAATAAAAGAAAAAACGCCAGAAGGCATAGTTAGAAACATGATTGTTGGGGACCTACCAGATAAACACGCATCGCATGAACTTCGCCGAATTGCCAGCAGCATAACGGGATCCAGTAGCAGCAGGGAAAACCATTTGCTTTCCTCCTTTGGAGAAAGACGTTTTGAAAAGGCATCTTTGAAACCGAACTATGAGAATCGTAAAAGTGTTGCTCTGAAGAATGTGCTCCAAGCAGATTTGTTTTCCAGTGCATCTTTGGAGAGAGAGAAGAGCTCCCTGGGCATTTTGTGTAGTTCCAAATTACAAATACACTATTCTGCGTCTGATGCTGGTATTGAGAAAAAGCAAACTGAATCGGATTCATCCTCTTCCCTCTCAGATGTTGGGAACAGTGATGTAGATACCATGGACCAAAGTTCAGAGAGAGCCTCTAGTGTTGTTGAAGTTAGTGATTCTTCAGATAAAGTGGAGAAGGAGTTTCCTATGACGTCAAGTGGAAACATTAAGCTTTCCATGTATCTTTCTCAGAAGAACAATAGAAGGGCCAGGAAGAAATCATACAGAGATCGCAAACCTCTGAGACGTTCAGTAACTGGCAGACTTGATGGTGGATTTGCAGATCGCAGTCTTGAAGTAGGCTTCTCTGATGCTGAGATGTCATTGACAGCTCTTCAGTGCCCTTCAGATGTGAGAAATGACAATCTTGCCCTAGCAAACAAACACACTACTTCCCAAAGTGTTTCCAAGGACAGCTCCTGGCTTGCTGTTTCAAATCAAGCAATCTTGAAACCGAAAAGCATGAAGTTGCCTCGAATCAGGAGTATAAAATGCAAACATAAAGAAAAAGTTGCTGGGTTGGAGCCTTCTCCTGCAGAAGAGGAGGGTGAAGTGAACCGCCGCTCTTCTGATACCAAAGGTTTCTCTGGCCTTCAGAGAGATTCTCTTCAGAGAAGCGGAAAAGTTGATGGTCAGAAACTGTTAAACAATACACGTGAGAAACCCAGGGATTCTGCTGAAATAGAAACAGCTGTGGTGAAACATGTCTTGTCAGAGCTGAAGGAGCTGTCGTGTCGGTCCATGAACGATGACGCTGGTGACTCTGCCGCTCCAAAGGCCACAGTACCCTTGCTTTTCTCTTCCGCCTCTGGTCACGGTCGTTTGCCTATCGAGCCGGACTACAAATTCAGCACTTTGTTAATGATGTTGAAGGATATGCATGACAGTAAGACAAAAGAGCAGCAACTGATGACTGGTCAAAATATTGTCCCACTTCGAAATACCAACACATCTGATGGTGCTGGAAGTAATTCTGCAAGTGGTCTGAAGTCTTTGTCTATTGTAGGTCCCCCATGTAAAATAGAAAAAAATGGAGATTGTGTCCAGGAAATGGTAAATCCAAACTCCACTATAAGCAACTCCTCCTTGTCACGCAATCCTCCAACCAAGTTGACGGGGGTTGGTACTGGTAAAAGGGAGCCTGCGAGTGCTGCCGTTTCTGGGACAAATGGCACAAATTGTGTGCCCAAACGCAACTGTTCAAAATCTAAGCAGTCATCAAAGCTTGGAGATAAAACAGTTTCAAACAGAAAGGACTTAAAACCAGGAGGGCCAAGTAAGTTGCTAAGTCGGTTATCCAGAGATTCAGGAGAACATGCATTCCGCGTACACGGTTCGGTTACCAGTCCTCTAGGTAATGAGGCAGAAGATACTGAGAGCAAAGTGTGTGTTGATTTAACAGAACATTCAACTGATGAAGACTCTGCCTGTTTATCTGATGACAATTTAGATCGTATTGGAAGGAGACCTGAAGCTGGTAGAAATATTGAGAGCTGCACTTCTGCTGAAAATGGGGAGAGTCCAGACTTGGATTCAGAGGCAAATAGTGAGGGCTCTCTTGGTGATGAGTCTAATGATGTAAATCACGTAGCACCCAAAAAGCGATGGCAGCGTTTTAACCAAAGCAGTGCTAGATCTAATAAGCACATCAGTAGATCTAGGGAACAAGGAAACTTGGAGAGTGCCTTTGGCCTGAATTCTCGTGGCTTTTCGCGGAAGGGAAATGAGTTCTTGGGACGTAGGCATTCCCCTCATTCCAAGGTGCTTGAGGGAGACCTGACAGATAAGGACTATAAGAATCATGTAGACTTAGTTGAGAAACGTTTGAATGTATGTAGTAAGCCAAACAACAGTGTGATGGACTCAGAAACAAAACTTGGCAACTTTGTTCCCCAGTCTGAATTCTCTGCACAAGGTAAGGGAGCTGGACTTGCGCCAGAGCGTGTATTTGTATGCATTTTATACTTTTTCATTTAAAGCATAAGTTGTGAAACCTGGGGCTGTTTGACAACATGGAGACACATGTTTGAGCTGAAGAAAGTGTGCTATGTTGGGTTCAGGTTCTGTAAGCACGGAGAACAAAGAAGGTAGAGTGATTGTGGGATTTTGCTTAGATTTTTTTTATCCGAAAGTTCAAATACATTACAAATCATTAGTTCTTCCACAGTGAGAGGTAAAATAAGCATCTCTCCGAGCCTGGGATTTTGTTTTTTAAACTTAAATCTTCATAATGTGTTCCTTAGAGCCACATGCTTGGTGTCAGCTGGATAGAACAGTGCTAGAGAGTTGTGGGGCAGTCAAGGCTCTGCTGTGTGAGCATTTCCGCCTGCCAGAGGGAGCACGTTCCTCATTTGTGCTAAGATGCACCCAGGCTCTAAGGGCTTTGTGGTAGTTTTGTAGCTGAAGTGCCCCTGTATGTTGCTCCATGAAATGAAGATGTAAATCTGCTGAGGGAGCTAGAAAAAAAGAGCTGCTGAGAGGTAGTGAGTCAAGAGAAGTGGCAGAGGACAGCAGCAGGCTCCCAGTCAGGTGGCATTGATGGAAAGGAGTGCAGAGCTGTCCTGCAGTGAGGGCCTGGATTTGGGTTTCCTTGTAAAAGTGACAGAGCAGCAGGGGCAATGTAATCTAATTCCTCTGCCCTAACTAGCATGTGAGCCTGGAAGCTCACCTGAAGTTTTTCAATATAAAATGTGCTGTAGGGAGACACAACAGCCTGTTTGGACTGCTGTAGTGTCCCCAGCGTGTGTCTTCCAATGCTGTGAGAAGCCCAGTCATGGAAACCAGTCTTCCTTTTATATCCGGCAAGGCCAATTACTTAGAAAGTAGAGAGAATGGAGCTGGAAGTTAGACTAACAGCAGTTAATGGAAGAGAAGGAGTTGCCTGTGCTTGCTGGTGCTTTGAGAAGACGTGGCTAACCCTCGTCCACAGCAGGCAGAGTATAGGGCATAAGAAACCACAACAGATCACAGTTACAGCTGCGTGAGTTCTTCTGTGCTCAAACTGTTTAAAGTCTTCATCATAGTTGAATGGCAGCATTTGACATGTTTTTGCTACAAACTTTGTAGTGCAATGTAGAGCAAATAAGGCAGAAGCGGAAATTGGTGGGATTTGCTGACATAAAACATTTTCACGTATAATAATTTCGTCAGGTGTGTGATTTGCCAGTGCCAGTCAGACTGCATGTGGAATTCTTGTACAGGATTTGATTTGGGGAAAAAATTACAGTTGAGGCAGCCAGTCTGGCAGTGAGCTGTGCTCTGCTGTGTGGCTTTGGGGCTCTGAAGACCTGTACAGTGCGGATATTCAGCCTATATCTGGTTATGTGCTGGAATGTGTATTTCACCCAGACACTTGTGCAAAGCGTTAACAGAGGCTGAAAATAGCTGTGTTTGAAAAGGTTGTTCCTTTCTTCTCTTTTGGCCAAGTTTGACGTTTCATGCTTGTTAAACCACAAAGCCGCAATAAAGTTGAGTGATCTTGTCCAACATCCCTGTTCTGAAGTGTTGCACTGGAATGCTTTGTTATAAAATGTTTCCGTTTTAAAGAAGAAAAAGCCACCTCCTACACATGAAGAGAAGCAAAGAGTTTATTTACTGTTTTTGTTCCTAAACAAACAAAGGAGACCTCTAATTTTTTTTTAAGAGAAACCTTTTGGCAATGTTATTTAATAATTTTGAAAATTAATACGGGGGAAGTCAGAGGCATTCTGGGAAGTGAGGAAAAGACATAAAACCAGCGTCATCTTGCTTTTGCAGCTTGCTGGGTACAGATGAGAGAGAGCTTCGAGGCTCTCTTTTGGAGTTTGCTGTGCGGTAGGATGTTGTGAGGCACTATAGCATGGGTAGTGAGGTTTGTATTGAGGAAATACCTGTTACCCGGGTTTCCCTTGCGATGGTGCAGCATTGTGCAAACAAAGACATCTGAGCCCTGAAGAGCTTGCAGTTGCTGTTCACTCCCTGATCTCATTGTGGAATCTATTGTCGGGAAGCAAAGGCAATAAATGAGCTTGCAGTAGCAGATGGGGAATACACAGCTCCTGTAGCATATACAGAAATCAGCCAAGGAGGAGGGGAAGGAGCGAGGCATGCGTGTTACTAGTGAACCAGTGACTGGACCACTTCACTGGAAAGCGGTGTTTTCACATGCCTCTGCACTAAAGCCAGAGCAGTTTGGGTTAATGACAGGAATAGCACAATTAGTTCAGGTTGTTAATAGACTCAGTACTACTGCCAGGTCAGAGGTAGTTTGTCTAGGGAGATGTTGAGTGAAATTCCAGGGGCCTTTCAGTCAGATATTGAACGTTTTTTTTATTTTTTATCTGACTTGTTGAGATCCCATAGGTTCTTAAAAATCCCACCTGCCACGTCAGGATTATGGAAGATAAGAAGTTTGAAAATGATAAGGCTGTATCAAAGAGAAAGAAGTGTCAGGGCCCTTAACACATAGAGCCTCTTAAAGAGAAGGCAGAAGCAACTGTTACCTACAGATCATGAGAATTTTGTCTTGTGATCATCTCAGAAACACAATCTTGAAGCTACTTTCCTTTTTCTTAGTACATTCAGAGAGGAAACGCCTTAGAAAGCCAAGTAAACGGCTTTTGGAATATGCAGAAGAATATGATCACTTATTTGCACCCAAGAAAAAATCAAAGAAGAGCCAGGAGCAATTGCCAAAGGTGGGTGGAGGCTAATGTGCTTTTAATGGTTGTGACTCTGGGGCTCTGGTCTGTGTGCTTTCAGTGTGCTCTAGCTGGATAAGTGTTCTTGCTGTGTGCAGGATGAATGTTTTCACCATCGTGTTTTGCTGTGCTAGGCGAATTCCATGGCAAGGTCTGAATTTGGAGGTCTTCCTGCACAAGGCAGTCCTGACAGAGGTACCCAGCAGAAACCAAGTCCTTTGGTTTCAACTCCATCTTCAACCAAAGAGTCCCCTCCTGTCCTTGAAGCAGAGTGCTCCTTCTCAGAACTGGGATCCCATTCCACTGTTCCCACTGATCAACTTCTAGGAGGACCTGCAGATTATCAGGAGCTGGTGCTGTCTTCCTCAGATGTTTCTGAAGTTGCTGCTTCTCCAGATGCAGAAGAGAGATTCCTGAAATCAGGTGAGAGGTTGTGAGATTCTGCTCCTGTAAGCAGGTGTGTCACAAGTTCAGTGGCAATTGTTGCTTGGTTCAGAGCGAAAGCCTTAGTAGCTGTTGGATGTCCTGGTTTGGTTTTGCTTTGCTTCATTTAGTGACTGTTGCTGGCAAGGGAGAGAGGGTGGGTGTGGCGGGTGACCCAGTGAGCTGGATGACTTCGCATAGGCTTTTATGATGTGTGTGTGATCATCCTCCTGAGGTCCTGGCACAGAATGCCCTTTGTTCCAGATTAATAACATCATAGCTCCTTCTTTTGAGCTCCTGGGATGACCTTTTGCCTTCCTGGTGAGCTCAGGGAACTGTAGCATAGAAATCTCTGGAAAAACTTTTTCTTAGAGGTTCTAAGCATCTGTAGAAATTGTTGGAGACTTGTACTAGCAGCAAGCCAGCCCTTAGCTTTCAGTAAGGCATGATACACAAGGAGGAAGTGCAGTCCCTTTTCCATGGAGTTAGTATCCTGGTCTACTTTGCAGTGCATTCATTCTCTAGTAGTGTCTAAAGACATGCCCAGGGTTAAAGCCCTAGTGTTTTGGTTGTGCTAACTCAGAGTGAATGCTGTTTCTGTCCTCAAGGGCCTGCAGTCAAAAAAATTAAGCAGAATAGGCAGAGGGGTCACTGGGGGGTCAATTAACCTGTTCTCTTGGAGGGTGGAGGGACTGCTTGTGGGTGGCAGATGGAACTGGAAGGTTGGAGAGGATTAGAGATAAAGCTGGGAATGTGAACCTGAAGTTGGAGAACATTACAGAGGGCAGTAGTTAGAGCAAGCATCCAGTTCTTAGGAGGCTCTTCTCCCTCTTGAGACAGCTCCCCTCTTACTGAAGCACACAGAGCCCAAACTGTGGACAGGTGTCTGATGGATAAGCTGTGCAGGCAGAATTGTATGTGACAGAGGACGCAGCCAAAGCTGGCAAAGCGAGATGGTGCCCAGGGTAGGATAGGTAGCAGGCTGTTTCTCTGAAGTGTCTTGCACTCATAGCATTGTAATTTCCTGGTCCTTTTAAGCTTATACTGTTGCCAATTAGTGTGGATCAGCCCAAGCTAGCAACTTGTTACCTCCCGAGTGCCAGAAAAACCTCGAGTGGGAAATTGTGCCCGTTACAGCCAAGTTTGTTTGAGGTGTGTTTTCCCAGGTAATTTTAACCAGGAGTGTGTCCTTTAGCCTGTTTACTGCACACAGCATGAATGCTGGTGGGAGTGGTGTGGGAGTGGATGTGTTTGTCGGTGGTAGGACTGGCTCATGCCGGATCAAAGTGATTGGGAAATTATGGTTGGAATTGCACTACCAGGATGTGTTACCTGCTGGCACTGACCTCATGGTTTCTCTTCTGTGGGTGAGTGTATCACACACTGAGGTGTGTGTGTGAAGGTCACGGCAGACTTCAGGTCTGTTTTTGTGGAAGTTGTGCAGAAACAGGTAATTGGTGTTTCTGCCCCAGGAGCTTATGATCCCAAAGAGAGGGTGAAGCCAATTGTTTTGAACCTAGTGGCTGGTATTTGCTCAATGGTCTTAGTCTGATTAAAGAAAGGAAAAGCCCGGTTTGTCTGACTTCAAGAGTTTCATTGCAGGAAACTTGGAAAGCAAGCGTCAAAGGAAGCCCACTAAAAAGCTTTTGGAATCCAATGATTTGGACACTGCCTTTATGCCAAAGAAGGAGGAGTGGACTCCCCCAAAAAAGGTACTTTCCTTCCAGCTCTTTTGAAAACAAGGTAGAAAATGAGCCTAGACAGCAGACTGCTGAATGAGAGAGAGTGAGGAGGGCTGGATTTTTATGTTGGCTGTAGGCCAGGAGCCAAGGTCCACCCTTCCCAAAGGTGCTGGTTGCTCTGTTATGATGATGAAATATGCTGAATACAGATGTGTTCCCTCCCTGCTTGTAGTGGGGATTGGGTTGTTTTGGCTGTAAAATCTCCACTCTTCGTCATTTATATAGAAAAGGAGTCATCTGGATGCTGGCTGGGAAGGTGTGAGTAGAAATGTTCTGCACAGAGGCTTTATGTGGCTGTTATGTTGCAGTGCAGCGTGAGCTTGAACATAAGGCTTTGTCCTTTGCTGTCATATTTCCTCTGAGCAGCATTTCTTTTGTTGCCTTCTCAAGGAGCTGGTGAATAGTACGTAAGTACAGTGCTTGTGGCAGGATGAAGACTTGAATTGTATCACATGTACAGTTTGTGGTGCATTTTTTTTGAAGAAAGTACTGAGTACTTGATACTCTGCTAAATACTCAATATTCGCTTACAGCGACTTGTAAAAATTATTTCAGGTGGCGTACTCTGCACAAGACTTGTTGCCTCTTGTTTTTAAGGTTGATTTGTAACAGTTTTACTCCTTCCCCTTTTGTCACTCTGTGGCACAGTCTTTATACAGTTATGGTTGCAGTAATGCAGAGGACAGTGTATTTCAGTCTTAAGCTCTGTAAAAGTGTAAAGACAGAGGAGAGTCTGTGTTCCCAGCAGCTCACAGGGTGTTAGCAGCCTTCTTGAGAGAACTCGACACAGTGGGTGACACTGGTGAGCAGAAGGCACAGCAGAGTCAGCATTCCTCCCAGCCCAGAGACTGACTGGGATACATGTGTATCTGTCACACACACAAAGCAAATGTTTTCTTGTAAAGTCTCTAATTGCTGATGAATTTGTGACCGGTACTGTAAGGTACATCTTACAGTCATTCATAAAGGCTCAGAGTGGCTGGGGAATATGCATCTCTGATCTGCATGTGGTGACTTGACTCTGTTGTGTATTTGCAGGGCACTGGCCCTTCTGAGAGTGACAGCTCTGAGCTCTACTCGCCAGCCCACTTCTCGGAGCTGGGAGAAGGTAAGTGGAGTTCAGGCTGTGAGGGTAGACTGGTGACATTTGGATCAGTGCTTTTGGCTTTGTGTGTGTGAGGGCTTGTGTCCTGAACTCAGAGGGTTCTTGCCTCAGCTGAGGCAGTGGCAGGGGAAATAGACGCTGAGATTATTTACACAAGATACTGTTGTTGTGTCTTTGGTTTCCTGCGGGAGGTGGAGGTGATGGGTTCTTTTTTCCATGAGTGGATAGATATTCACTTCTCATTCATAGTCTGGGTCTCATTCATAGAAGGGAACTTGTCAGCACAAGTCCTGTACTCATACACAGTCTTTTGCCTGATGATGTGCTGTAACCAGACTTGATGGTGGCTGCCCTGTCCCACAGACAGTCGTGCAATTGCATTGTGCTCCCTCCCCTACTGCCTTTGTATCATGTTGGTATTGACATGAGGGGAGTTTTTGTTGCAGTGCAGGGGAGGGAGGGAGTTAGTTACCAGCATTCGTTTAGCTATATAAGCTTTGTGTTGATAGCGTCTCTTTTCTTCTTCTGGGGAGCTGTCTCTGGAAAGTATGTGAGATTTACTGTTCAGCAGCAAAAGAAGCTTAAACCACTGTGAATCCTTGGTGTTGCTGCAGGACAAGGAGCAGATGGCTGGTGGCTCATACTGCCCCCACCCTCACACCCTCAAGGACAGTAGGACCCAGGCTGAAGCTCTCAGAAAGGGTGTAGAACTTGCTGGTGGTACGTGTAACAAGGGAATTATTTCTGCATTTTCCTCAAATGGTCTTTCTGTTGCTTTCCAGCTTCTGAAAAACTCTTGGAGAAGCAACGGAAGCGGAAGAGACAGCGCCATACCTCTGCTGCAGTGCATTCCAAGAAGGAGAGAAATGAGGAGGGGCTGGGGGAGACTCTAAACTCTGAGGTACTGTTGGATCTTCCTATGTGCTGTCATCTGTATGACCTGTCTGCTGCTTCCCTGGGCACTTTGCAGGACCTTGGCCAGGTCATCTGGCTGGCCTGTCAGTGCGGAGTTTGTCCCGCTGATGTAGCTGCATGAGCTGAGGTTGAAACTGAAGGCTCTTGATTTAGTAGTGATTTTGTGATGACTGCTTAAGTTGGGCTTGTTTTTTACTACTGTTTATAGCTACTTAGCTAATTCTTAAGGAGGGGAGGCTGTTCTGGCCTCATGGGACCAGGTTTTGCCTGGCATCTTGCTTTGCACCTCAAATGTTTTTCTCTGGTGGTGGGAATCTTACCCTTTTACACACCAGTACAAAGCACTAGGCTGTGGACTTCAGCCTCTTCTTCCATTTTCCCCTGCATGCCAGGGTGAGATGAGAGCCATGTTGATGGGGATTCAGGGGACTGTCTGACTGCTCACAGGAAACTCTGATTATGTTCTGCCACCCAGCAGAAATAGTTGGGGGAACTCCATTTTACTGCATCCTAGCAGAGCCAGCATACAAATGTCTCTGACAAGCACATTTTGCCTTTTAGGAATGAGCCAGGTATCACCAAGTGTAGGGGAAGCAAGACTTTACCTGGGAGAGGTGGGACACCTCTGGGCCTCTCACCATCGCCTCTGCCAGTGGCCCAGGTTCAGCAGCAGGCTGTTCTGTCAGGATAGTCAGTATGTATTTCAGGAGCTAATTTTAGACATATATTGTTATATTTGTTGTTGTTATACAGCTTCCAGGAGAGCACAAACTTTACAACGCTTGTCTGAGCAGTGCCAGCCAACCTGCTGCTGCTGCTTTTCGAAAAGGACTTTTCTGATGGGGGCGATTAAAGTAGGGTAAATTACCCCTGGGCCATTCAAGGCTTCTCTACTGGTGTTAGTGCTCTTCCTGAAGCGTGTTCCTCTGGAATTGTGTTTCAAAGAAGCCTGTACAAATATCTTTGCCAGTGCTGGAGGATAGTTAACACTGTCTGCTGTTGGGTACCTGCTAAGAGGCTGGATCAGCTCTGAGCCAGCAAATTGTCTGTGAATCATTCATAGGGAAGAAAAGAGAGGTAGTTCAGAGCAGCAAAGGAGCTAGGCTGTAGCTCTGAATCCTGCACCCTCCATACATGGCAGAGGAAGCCCAGGGAGTCTTAGCTGCCTCCAGCCTTAGAAGTCTGTGTTGGGTACCTAAAATCAATTATGGTAAAACATGAAAAAAAAAAAAAAANGGCTCCTTTTGCCAGCATCTATTTCTCCGTGTTTGTGTCTCTTGAGCCTCTGCGTTCACCCTGTGGTGTAGGTGAGCACATGCATACTGGTGAGCACTGGAGTGCTGTGGAGATGCAATTGTGCTTTCATGTGGAATTCAGACCATGCCGGTCCCTACGTTACTTTCCACACAGCAGGGAAGGAACTCCAGTTTGTGCTGAACAGTGCTAGAAGAAATAGACTGTCTGATGATACAGCACAGTGAAGACTTGAGTCCAGCTGCTTTCAGAGAAAAAAGAGGGCAGAGGAAAGCTTATCTGCCTGGCCTGAACTAAGCAGCTTCCTCTCTCCTTGCCTGTCTGTGGAGCCAGGAGTGCAAGTTCACAACATCAGGGAAGCAAGAGACTGAGAGAAGGGGATGGAAAATGCTGTTGAAATGGTTGTCAAGGTTATGAGCCAAGGTCAGGCTGTGCCAAAGAACAGGCCAGGCTTTTGAGGATGCGCCAGATGCGGCAGCAGAGATAGATCTGGAAGAAGACCCGAGATGAGAGACCTGCCCTCTGTAGGAGGTATGTGGCTTTGCAGTGCTCGTGCTGGGTTAGAGGAAGGAAGGGGAACAGCTGACAGGTTCTTTTGAGTGATGGTCTTGAATAAAGATTTCTTTCTCCCTCTTCACAAAGCCAAAGTATCTGGCATTGCCCATCCTGCCTAGCTGGGATGTTCCCTTCCCTATGCAATTCTGGGAACATTGATTAAAGTAAGGCTAAGATCCTGGGGTGCAAAACATTCAGACTGGCCAGCTGTTTGCAGAACTAAATAGATAAGTTTAGGCTGAAAGAGCAGGGCTGGAGCGTGCTGTGCCACACTGGGTGGTGTGGACTCAGTTGATAAGGTAACATTGCTGCCAGCAAATGCTTTCAGGTCAGAAGATGAGTGGCTGGTTAATGTTATGTGACTTCTAGATGCATTTTAATCTCCCATTCCCTTTACACATGAAACATGGCCATTAGGGTTCAAAACAGAGTCCTAGCAGCTGTAGTATGAAGTGGCCAGAAGGATGGAAAGATGAGCCAGTTCTAAAGCCCTTGTACCTCTGTGTGTAGCGAATCTGAGTGAGTGTGAGTGTGTGCGTGTGTGTGTGTGTGTATCCCCTTCCAGAACAGTGTCTTGAAACCTTAACTACGGCAGGAAGCCAGTGCCACTGCCCACAGGACGGGTGGTGCTTGCTTACCAGCACCCTGCCCCTCCCGACAGGGGCCTCAGTGACCATGAGAGGGGCTGAGCTCGCTTTGTGTCTGTAGCAGTGGGGCCCCAGCGTAACCAGAAGCTATCGCTGACCTTGTGTGCCCATACCAGTAGCTGATTAACCCTGCTCTTGTTCTTCGTTACAGTGACCCCTGCAACCCTGAGGTCACTGCTGAGCTGAGCAGAAGAGGGAGCATCTATATAGGAATAAAAGGACCTGAGCTGTAACCAGTCCTTGGAGCACTGGTTGCTGCTCCTGGAATATTCCCGGAGCCAAAACGAGTACTTGGCCTGGAGGGCTGCAATAGTTGCCAGCAGAAATACAGCTGCAGGAGCAGAAATATCATAACACTTAGCTTGAGAAGATGCTATTGCCTATAGAGTCCAAGGTGGCTGCTGTCTTCTTCTATGGTCTTTGAACCACTGCCATAGAGACCTTCCCTTCCTTCTGCCAGGGCTGTGTGTTAGGGTGGCAGCAGCTTACGTGCTCCTTATCAGTATTTCCACAGGCTGCATCACTGCCAGTCTTCCAGCAAGATTTTGATGATAGTCTGTAAGGCTGTATTGAGTATGGTGTGTTGGACCGGCAGTAGTTTGTAGCTGGGACTTCACTTTCTTTTGTACTTAATAAAGGCAACTTATACCACTCATCTTTGTATTGTGTGTTTTAATATACTGCCAGTGTGCTTGCGCATCTTTTCTCCATAGAACTCACATGGCTTTCAAATATCCCCACATACAAATATGCTTCTGCATTCAGGCAATGGAGGAGAAAGAACAAACCAAAAAAAAACAGGCAATGGAATAAAAACAGGCAATGGAATACCAGCTCCATGTTCTTCCAGCTTTAAACTTTGAGAGATCCTTGTTTTGCCCAGACTGATAATGCCTTCAGAGGGTATTTGGTTCACCTTACAAGCTATAGTATCACCATAGCTCAGACTGATGCTCTCCCACTAGAGGAGGTGGTGCAAAGCTCCCTCTAAGCACCTGGCACCAGTGGGCTTGAAGGTACCATAGTGATGGCTGCAGCTCCTGCCAGCAGTTTGAATTCCTCACAGGCTCTTCCAGATGTACAGTTTGTGTCTGGGTATATATGGGGTGACATGAGGAGGAACTGGCAGCTGTGCAGAGATCGCTCAGCTAACTCTAGTGAGTAGGGATATTGACAAATGGCAGTCTCCTTAAAATGTTCTTGCTCAAATCACTTGGCTAAAGGCATTGCTGTGGTGCAGCATCTATCTGTTAAGGTGTACTCACTCTAGAGTGGCATCTGGAGCTGATGAGATCACTGAAGTGTTGCCTTGACTGTGCCAGAAAGGCCTGGAAGCTGCTGGGATGGTGTTCCATGGCTCTTTGTTTCCTGTCCTGCAAAAGTAAAGGCAGTGCTACCACGTGCATGTCCAGGACAGCAGTGACTTGTGGTAGAAACAAGAGTCTGTAGGATATCTGCTGCTCTCCTTTCCTTGACAAGGTCTCATGGACACATCAGAAGGTGTCCTTCCACCTTAAGAAGCCTTTTGATGGGATCCTTGACTTGGCCTGTGAGGGTATGGTTGGGTGTTTATTATTTGAAACCCACCTTCTCAGCAGGATGCTCTTTCACCAGTAGCTGCCTCAGTCACTCTAAGATGTTACAGTCAGTGCTGTGATGCTTGTACAGGACAGATGCTGATGCAAGATTCTCCATCCCAGGTGTGATGGTGGGGTAAATGCCTTGCACTGTTCATGTTGGTGTGGTCTTGGCTGGCCCATATTGATGCAAGCCTTGAGTACCTACATGCCTATATTTTACATGGATTAGGACAAGCTGAGACAAGTAGGGGAAAAAGGTCTGGCTTGTTTGCTGGGTGACAGCTGCGATAAAGATCATTTGAAGTTTTTCATTTGTATTTCTAGTGCAAGCAGACACTGGCATGCAGGGTGTTTCAAACTACTCACTCCAGCCTACCTGATTTGTTTCTGTGCAGGACAGTACCTTTCTTCCTCAGGCATGACTCCTTTCTTAGAGAGGGGTTATGCACGGGAAGGTGATTGTATTGAGTGTAATTTTTAATGATCTAGTAAATAAGAGTTCTTTCTTTAAATCTTTTGGTGTAATGGTATGGAGTGGGGGGGTTTCTCTCTAGGGTGGTTAACACACACAGGCCAACTGCCAAACCTGTTATGTACTCAGTGGCTGTATTTTCACGTCAGGACAGGAACTGCTGACAGCCCTGATTCTGGATTTCTTTTTAAAGGGCGAGACATCGGTTCATGGGACTGCTGCAAGCCCCAAAGAGGCTAATGAAGAGAGGTCAGAGAATGACCATGGAGTGCCTTCGTCCAAAAGGATACAGGGGGAGCGTGGAGGAGGAGCAGCTCTCAAGGAGAACGTCTGTCAGGTAATGTCCTTGGAGAAACCTCTTTGAAACTTTTAACACAGTAAAGTATTTTTATTTAATTTCTGGAACACCCTAGTGCCCCAGATGAGCCTGGGTAGCCTCAAGGTGCTTATTGTAGAATTAAGCATCTTTTTCTGCTCTGAATTGAGTCTTTCCTCTTTTGCTAAAGCTAACAAATATTAAGGAGACATGACTAATGCAGGATTCATTCATTTTAGCTGATGCATGGTAGCAGGGACTGGATGGCAAATGGTAATGCAGCGCACAAACCACCTGAAGTTACTGACACAAGGAAACTTAGCGTTTTTCAGCTGGTGTCTCTGTTGGCAGGTTGTTTCTCTCTGGGATGAGTTGGGGAAGGAGGTTGCTCAGAGCTGACATTGTGTTTCTTTCTCTGCAGATCTGCGAGAAGCCAGGGGAGCTGTTGCTGTGTGAGGCACAGTGCTGTGGTGCTTTCCACCTGCAGTGCCTTGGGCTCTCTGAGATGCCAAAGGGCAAATTCATCTGCAATGAGTGTTCCACAGGTACTGCCACTTCTGTGAGCCCAGTGCAGAAGGACAGGGTGCTTGCTGCCTGCATCTGGTGTGCCTACAGTGGGGCTGCTAACCAGCTCTCAGTTCTCTAATTGTTGCTTTGATGTTTGGTGTGGGTTGCCTGGTTGAATGTCCAGGATTTGATGGGGAAGAGAAGGGGAGATTCTTATCTGGGGCTAAGGAGAGAGGGGGGGATGAGTCTGAAGTGGTCTGGAAAGGCAGGAATGTCTAAGTAGGGTTGTCAATTTTTGGTTTTCTTCTTCTTTTCCCCCTGGCCTGAAATCACAGCTATAATAATCTTTTTTTTTCAATCTAGAATTTTATTGCAGCTGCAGGCAAAAGCAGCCTGCTGCAGTCCTGTGCACTGGGATAGCTACGGCAGGCTGGGAAGCTGTGCTGTGCTACATGGCCTGGCGTGACTGGTGTTAACACCTGCTGCTTTTTCTGCAGGTGTTCATACCTGCTTTGTGTGCAAGAGCTGCGGGGAAGACGTGAAACGGTGCTTGCTGCCCCTCTGTGGGAAGTATTACCACGAAGCGTGCATTCAGAAGTACCCACCCACAGTCATGCAGAACAAGGGCTTCCGATGCTCCCTGCACATCTGCATGACTTGTCATGCTGCTAACCCGGCAAACATCTCTGCATCTAAAGGTACTGAAACCTTCTAGCGTGGTCCAGGGACAGCAGTAAGAAGCTTTTTCATTGTTTCATGGTTACCTGGTCCCGTGGTTGTTGATTTTCTGTCCTCATCACAGCGTTTGCTGTAGTTTCCTGAGGAATAGCTTCTCCCAGGGGAGTTGAAGGGGTGGTGTCCAGCTGCGAGGTGGCTGCTCATCAGCACTCCTGATGGTCAGACTTGGCAACTGAAGTGTTCTCTTCTGCCCAGGCGCTGGATTGTCTGCACATCCAGCTGTGCCTGTGCCTCCCTGGGGATTTGAAGGAGTGCCTGGAGCTGTGTGGGCACTCACATTTCTCCTACGCACTTTTCCCTGTGTCAGTGCTGCAGACAGTGCCCCTTAGCAGCACTGGCTATCAAGGCAACAGCGTAGAGAGCAGGGTACTAAAAAATACTGTCTTGTTCTAGTTCTCCTCTTTCTATGATACAAACTCTTGTCTTGTAGTAGTGTAGTAATGATGCCCTTGGGCAAAGCTGCTCAGGCAGTTGTTAAGCTGTTTGCACCAATACCTTGACCTTCATCTCACATGATTAAACTTAAAACTTTTTTGTGATTGCCTTGTACATTTGCTTCTAAAGCTGCCTTCCTTTCGATCGTTGGTATCTTAAGATGAGTGGCAATAAGACTGGCTCTATTTTTATCCTTACGGTCTGTGTTGAAGTTGTCTGGTTTTCCTGCTTATCAGAGTTTGTTTAGAAGGCAACACTAAGGCTTAAAGCCCACAGCTGACCACTTCCCTACTGAATGTGCATTGCATTCCTCCTGCTGCTGCTTCCCTGTGGTTAGATTTACCCCTTTTCTTCCACCTCTTCTCCTTATTCACAGTCTTCTGTGAGGAACTGAAAACAGGCTTTGAGAAACCTTGGCTAAATTAGGTCTGTAGGCAATTCTGAATTCTCCGTTCTGGAATTTCGGGGTAAAATCTTATAAGGTGCTGAGGCAAGTGCTGATGTGTTCAGAAGCTACGTGGATTGGTTTCATTACATGTAGCTAAGCACTTGGAAATCTTTTTCTGTAATTACTGTCTGAGCTGGTATTACTAATTATTTGTGTATGATAGAAAGCAGTCCCAGTCTATAAACTCTTGAACTGTTACTGCACAGCATGCAGGATGTTTCTCACTTCTAAATAGTGCTATTTTATATATTTTACATACAAATATGCTTATATATATAACAATACCATGATATATATAATTTGATAGGAATCTAGTGAGTATGTAATGGATGGCCTATAAAAAGTAAATGTTGGTTTCTGTTTCCTAAGATTGCTTGTTACGAGCTTAGGTTTCAGTAGAGACTGGTTATGGAAGGAAACAAAATATCCATCTCCTTTAGAGGTTCACTGCATTCCCAATGTGTTCTGGTGCTAGGTCGCTTGATGCGCTGTGTGCGATGTCCGGTTGCATATCACTCCAATGACTTCTGCCTTGCTGCTGGGTCTGTGGTCCTCGCCTCCAACAGCATCATCTGCCCCAATCACTTCACTGCACGGAGAGGATGCCGCAACCACGAGCACGTCAATGTCAGCTGGTGCTTTGTCTGCTCAGAAGGTGAGACAATCTGTTCTGGGTCCCCTGTCACCAAGGAATGCCCCGACAAGAAATCATAAGAGCAGGCAGAAGCTTTGCCTGTCCAGAGTGTGCAAGTGAGAACTACAGAGAACAAGTTGCCTTCCTGTCTATCTCCATTCAATCTGCATCCTTAGAAGGGCTCTTTTGGCAGCATGAGTAGGGCACAACTTTCACAGAAGGTTTACAGAAGGCATCGTGCCCTTTTTTTGCAGCTGGGTCTGTCTGGAAGCGCGGAGTTCAGGGCTTCTGCACAGCGTCTCTGATAAATTCATCCTCCTTTTCTTTGCAGGGGGCAGCCTTTTATGCTGCGAGTCGTGCCCAGCTGCGTTTCACCGTGAGTGTCTAAACATTGAGATGCCAGAAGGAAGCTGGTATTGTAATGATTGCAAGGCAGGCAAAAAGCCACACTACAAGGAAGTAGTCTGGGTGAAAGTTGGGCGCTACAGGTAGGTGAAGGTAGAGCAGACTTGTCCCCATCCCTTCTTCATGCATGGTGACTGAGGTGTGAAGCTGCTCCTTTCTGCAGGGTACAGTGCAGCAGCCTCTCGCCTTCTTTGCATGCAAGTAGCAGATGGTAAAACGTGTGCTTTCCTTCCCAGTAGCCTCTTGTCTCCCCACCAGCCTTGCTCGTAGCCCTCACATGCTTTTTACCCCCATGTCTCCATGCAGCAGCATGCTTCTGATCAGTGGGAAGTAAGCTGGAGGTTTCATCTGCGCTTACCTGTGTTACAGATGGTGGCCAGCTGAGATTTGCCATCCTAGAACAATTCCTGTCAACATCCAGAAAATGAAACATGACATCGGTGAGTTCCCTGTGCTGTTCTTCGGCTCCAAGGATTACCTGTGGACCCACCAGGCCCGCGTGTTCCCTTACATGGAAGGTGATGTCAGCAGCAAAGACAAGATGGGGAAGGGCGTAGATGGCATATACAAGAAAGGTAACTTGTCTTCATCCAGGGGAGGTACATGTTCTTTTTCTCTTCATTCCCATTTGGAGAAGTGGCATTTTGGTAACAGAAAAATATTGTCTTGGAGCTCAAATGGAATTAAACTTGTAGAATGAGCTGTTGCTTATCTGTCATCCAGTGGACTTGGATTGTTCATTGGCCTGACTCACAGAGAGGGAGAAGGGTGTGCACATCTTGACTGCTTCTCCAGCTATGACACAACCACTCTAAATCTGAGCAAGCTCCTGCTTTGTCAGCTTCTCTGTGTCTTACACAGTTATTGTCTGTATATAAAAATGTGCTTGAGAGTTATGAATGCAGCTGCCTAATACCTCTGCTCAGATGTGGGCAAAGCTAGCTGACAGTTTGGGTGCTTCATTACCCTTTGGCAGATCCCTTACTGTAACTCCTCCCACTGCCCTGCTGCGTTGGCCTTTTCTTTACTCAGTTCCATTGAACCCGAGGCTCTAAAATACATGGCCAGGGAGGTCTGCTTGTGGAGCTGCAGGCACTGGGTGGACACTGGCAGCCCAGCTCCGTCTGAGAAGGAGGAGTTCATCACACACCCTGTTCTCTCACTTAGCTCTTCAGGAAGCTGCAGTGAGATTTGAAGAACTGAAGGCACAGAAAGAACTGAGACAGCTTCAGGAAGACAAAAAGAATGACAAGAAACCTCCTCCCTACAAACACATCAAGGTGAGGGCAGGTGACAGGGACAAGGGTGGAAGAAAATTCTTGAGCTGTTGGTGCAGGTCATTTACAGGTATACAGAAACATTCTGTTGTCAGGGCATCTGGGTGTATTTTAAGGTTACTTTGATCCTCTTGGCATCTTCAACCATTCTCCACAGAAAGGACTTGTGTATGTGCAGAGCTGTATGGAAGTTGGACCCTGGTAACAGGAGTACTCAGTTGTACTGGTATGGAACTGAACATCTCTGTGCTGTTCCATGTCAGCTCTGTGGTCTGAAGGAAGTGTCTCTACCTTGGGGGCTCGGGGGAGTGCTGTTAATACGTAGTATGCTCAAGTGCTGTGTGTTCCTGGTGGCGAGTTGAGCATCCTCAGTGGTGTGAGATAGGCGACAGTCAGACTGCAGTGGAGCAGAGCTGACTGCTTGTGTCCTGGTACACAGGCAGGCCCTCTGTGCTCTGTCACGGGCTTGCCAGCCTAGTGCTCATAGTGACAGCTGAGAGCACAAAACAGCTTAAAGGTGACAGATTTAAAAACCAGGGCTATAAGGAAACACTAAGGAAAAAGACCTGACACTCTGAGACTGGAGAAGGTGCTGCTTCACGCAGAAATTGTTTGGTGTTGGTGACAGGTACGGTGTGCTGGGCCACATAGGCTGGGGTAGGCACAGTGGTGATGAGATGGGGGACACATAACAGGCTCTTCCCTCCAGGATTATGGAATGCACACTGCACGAGGTGGTTGTAATGAGGGGACCTACCTCCTCCTCAGCTCTTTCCTCTAAGCACGTACCTCTTGAAATCGTGCATCTAGAAGTACACATGTGCCTGTATTTGTGTCCTTCTGCCCCTTGCTGTAACAAACTAGCATTGCAGCCCATCACCTTATGGGGCTGAGTATAGAAGTGACTGTCAGGATAACCTGTTGTTCTTAAGAGCTGACGTTCTTTTTTTTTGTGTGTGTGTGTGTGTGTTCAAGGTGAACCGGCCAGTGGGCAAGGTGCAGATCTTCACTGCAGATCTGTCTGAGATACCACGTTGCAACTGCAAGCCAACAGATGAAAACCCGTGTGGCCTGGACTCTGAATGCATCAATCGCATGTTGCTCTACGAATGCCACCCCATGGTCTGCCCTGCTGGGGAGCGCTGCCAGAACCAGTGCTTCTCCAAGAGGCAGTATCCCGAGGTACAGATTTTCCGCACACTGGCACGAGGCTGGGGCTTGCAAGCTAAAACAGACATCAGAAAGGTACGTACTCTTTTTAGGCACGTCATTTTATTGTCCCTTCTCTCTTGCTCAGTGTTGGTCTCAGTAGATTAGAAAAATTACTATCTCCCATAATTTTAAGAAGACTTCTTGCTGTAGAATGCCATGTAGGAAGGCAGCAGATGAATTTAACTTCTCTAGTCCTGACAAAAGTGTTTCAGCTCAGCTAAACACGAGATGGTTTGTGTGTTGATGGATAAGAATAAGGATTGCTCGATCTGTATGTATGTATGGACAGTGAGCTTTGTGAACACACCAGAGCACTGGCCTGAAGACAGTGCTCAGGAATTCCACATGGGGAGCAATGACTGTACTTCTCTCCTATTCTTGAATAGCCAGGCCTTTCCAGCATGGGAACCTTGTATCAGAAACTGAAACCAGGCCTTGGCTTTTACAGAAGGATAATGTCTTGGAGATGGCTGTTGTTATTGCTGAAACTGGTATCTCTGGCTAAAACACTTGCATATATTTTTTTAGATCTAGAGAGTAGTAGTTCTGTGGACACACGTCTGTGCTGAATGAAGAATGAAGAATGTTAAAGCAGAGAGAACCCTAAAGCTAAGAAAGGGTGAAGTGAAACAGAGGACAATTAGCAGAGTAGGAGAAGAATGTCTGAAAAAGGAGTAGGGACAACATGCTATGGAGGAGGGCTTGATAGCAGAAGGCAAAATGTGAGTCTATCCTGTTTAGGCTTTGCTGCCTGCTGTGATATAGGTTTAAAGGATGTCTCTGCCCTTCCATGTGCCTGTTATGTTTCACTTCCAGCAGACAGTCTGGAAACAGCAAAGCTCAGTAGTTTAAAGGAGGCACCCGAGAAGCCCCAGTGGAGCAGAACTGGGGTTGTCTCTGAGGACTGAAGTATGATCTCTGTGGTATTTCACTGCAGGGGAGCTCTGCAGATCTGCAACAGGAGCAGGTGCCCTAGGTGCATCATGCTGCTGCCTGTGGTTGATCCTCAAGAGGCTATTGTTTCCAGCTGGAATACAGTTATGCAGTGCTTTGAGCTTTGCTGCAAAGAATTACTCTTGTGCTTAACTTTATGCTGTCCTTGAATGTTAATTTTCCCATAGCACAAAGAATAATCTGATGGCCACTGTTGCTTTATTTAATTTAGTTCAAGTTATTTGTTGAGCATGTGAAACAGAGTCTGATTCAGGGCTTTTAGTGAGGAGCGTAGGTCAAACTGGCTGCACAGCACAGAAAAAAGACATTCATGAAAGTGTTTCCACAAAGGAAAATGGAACTAGGTTTTAGCACAAAGGTAAATGTCTCTCCCTTCTGGAGGGAATTTGTCTCATCTTACCAGCTTGTTTTCTTTCTGCCAGGGCGAATTTGTTAATGAGTATGTTGGGGAGCTAATTGATGAGGAGGAGTGCCGAGCCCGAATCCGCTATGCTCAGGAACATGACATCACCAATTTCTACATGTTGACACTGGATAAGGTATGCGGAAGGAATTTCTCTTGCCAGGTTCCTAGACAGAAGTAAAAGGAAGCATCAAGCAAGGAAGGCTTGATAGTGGTCTTCCCCAGCATGTAAAAAGGTGCTAAGAGTTGCTGATGACTTGACCAGCGTTTCAGCTGAAGAGAATGGACTTAACCTGCAGTAGAGAAGCTTCAGACTGAATAGTGGGATTAGGGGAAAAGGCTGAACCAACTTCTTTGAAGTTTTTTCAGAGGAGGTGAGGCAGTTGTCTTAGGATCATAGATCCTGCTTCAGCATAATGGTGAACTTGGTAACCTTGGGATCCTTCCCAGCAATTGAACCCTGGAGAATCCAGAACTAGCCTGGTACGTGCCAGAGAAGGCATCTGCCCCTCAGATGTTCATGTGTTGGGCAGTGAGACGTTCATGTAAGTTTAGATGCCAGGTCTTGGGGGGTGGAGTTTGTTCCACCCACAGACTCCTCAGTTGGTCCTGGAGATTGTTGGTGTGAGCTCCTGGAGTTCAGAGGCAAGTAGTTACGTCAGCTGCTTTCCACAAGTTTGTCACTCAACCTTGGGAAGATTGGAAGGAAACCGTGAAAGCAGGCATGGGACGAAGCTGCCCAGTGTGGGACAGGGTAACAGTGTGACTGCTTTCTGGCTCTCCACTCTTCTTACTGGGAATTCACACTGACTGTATCTTTTTCTCTGTGTCTGACTGATGGGAGCGAGCAAGAACAAAACTAAGTGTTGATGGGTCCCTCGTTATTACAAGACCAAGTCTCAGTTGCAGCTGCCATCTCTGACACAGCCTAAACAGTGATAGTGCAGAAGCATACCTCACACTTTATGTAGCATTCCTGTTTTCCTTCTATACACTGATCTATAGGAACTGATATTTTGCTTTTAAGCAGAAGCTGGGGTCTAGAACAACATGTGCTACCTTGGAAATGAGCTGCTGTAGTGCTTATCCAGTACTGACACTGCAGGGAGAACTTCCCATAAAGTGAAGGTAGTGCTTTCCTGGAGCCCGCATGTCTTTGAAGAGGAGGATGCTGTGCAGACTGTATTGCTGTATGATCTGCCTAGCCCCAACCAGAGCCATCAACCTGTGGAAAATGTGGAAACTGGTTGAGTGTCTGTTGATTGTCCAGGCAGCACAGCGACATCTGTCTCTTACGCTTGGTTATAACACACGTACACACTCAAGTGCTTTGCTAGTGTCATCAGTTGCCCTCATTGTCAGACTTCTCACTGCTGAGAAATGCTTTCCTGATGTGCAATGGCTTGAGCAGGATATGACCTTTCATTAAATATATTTTTCTGGGTTTTCTTTTAATTCCAGGATCGAATCATTGATGCTGGGCCAAAGGGCAATTACGCTCGGTTCATGAACCATTGCTGCCAGCCAAACTGTGAGACTCAGAAATGGTGTGTGAATGGCGATACTCGGGTTGGGCTCTTCGCAATTGTAAATATCAAAGCTGGTAAGAATCTCACTCTGTCCGTACCTGCAGCTAAAAGTGTGGGAGAGTTTCTGTAAGGAAGAGGAAAGGGTTTTAGCTTCTATTCTTGCATAGGCATTCAGGGGGCTTAACAACAACGCTGACACAATGAATCTCATACATCCATGGTACAAATGGGGATTCATGGTTCGAATTTATAGGGCCAAGAAACAGAACTAAGTGTGCTGCAGTGTGGGGTTGGATGTCCTTTATGGCTGTGCTATGTTGTGTGGGAGCACGGGGTTGCACCGAATTTTCAATCCACACAGGTCTATGGGGAGATTAATAGTTGGGATCCGTGTGTAGCTGTGACAGTCGTTTGTCAGTAGATTTCAGAAGTGCTTTTACTTCAGCAGTGAGACATTCTGCCCTGTAGTTCATTACAACTTGCTTGGTTTTGATCTGCTTTTGTGCCAGGGACTGAGCTGACTTTCAACTACAACCTGGAGTGCCTGGGAAATGGAAAGACCGTTTGTAAATGTGGTGCCCCAAATTGCAGTGGCTTCCTAGGAGTTCGGCCAAAGGTATGATGCTTTTGTTCTTTGTTTTAAGCCTTTGTTCTTCGGGATCACCTCTGTGCATAGGATTTCAGCGTGGGGATGAAAACATAGCTCAAAATAAGTTGAGTATTCAAATTTTCTTTCTTAGACCTCAGTTATATGAGTTGCTCTAAATAATGACAGGAAATTGAATGTTATAGCACAAGAGTAAGCAAAAGATTTGTTTCAGAGTTTTCTGCTTATTACTCTGGCAATTTCCATTGCACTAGAGAAGCAAAGGACAGGCATGGGAAAAGGACATCTGGCAGATAACCAAGAAAGCACAGCTTAGCCTGTTTCCCAAAGTGAAGGCCTCAGTAAATGGTGAGCACACATGGAAGGCCAGCAGACTTGCATTCCTTCAGACTGGAGTTGCTTTAGAGCACTAGCTTTTAGAACTGACTTTTCAGAGCTTCATTTTTTAACTGTAATGTTGCAGTAAGAGGAATTTATTTCCATTTCCTCCTTGTGTGAGCTGGTTCTCGCTGTGAAAAGGGAACAACAGGAGCAGTTAACCGAGTTCTCAGCTGTCCAGCTGTCACCAGCTCACTCTGTCTCAACTGTTGGTTTGTTTCAAGAGCTTCACCAAGCCAGGCTGTAATCACTCTGCTCTGGTATGTGGGCACTGGTGGTTTAGCTGCATTTAAGGGGTAACAGCAGCACAGTTGTTGAGCCTTGTCAGTATATAGAGAAGGTTTTGTGAATTCTCCAGAGAGCCGAGTTCTGCAGAAAAAAACTTTAAAAAAAAAAATCATGTCTTCAGAAGTTGACAGATGAGGCGAATTACACATCTGGTGTATTTAGTTCTTTTTTGAGTTGTGATTTAAAACTCAATTGATTTTGTGCTGGTCTTGTGTTTATACATGGCTTGACTGTAACTTTTGCCCTGAAATTGCAGGTTGCATGGTGGAAATCAGAGAGAGTTGCCCTTTAGATGGCATTAAATTTCCCTTGCAATGCCTGAGGCGACTCATTCCATCTTGATGACATGGGCTAAGAAACAAAACCCAAGAAAACAGTACCTTGGCTGCTTTTTTTTTTCCAAATTCATTGATAATCGATGCATTTTTAAGCTTCCTGAAAATACAGCAAGACAAAACTGATTATACTTAAGTTCATTCTTAAAAGTGACCTTTCTAACCAGGACTGCAAAGAATGCCTGGGAGTCTATTGTACTGTAGTGAGCAAGTGGGAATCCACTTAGTCCAGCTGTTAGACACTGCTTAGACATTCAAATTAACTGTGAAAGGTTTTACTGCCTGCATTTTCAGTGATAAAGGCCTGACTTGTCCCCATTGTCAGTGGGAAGGTTGGTCTGAAAACAGAAACATCCACTTGAGAAGGGGAAGGAAACCATCAAGAATGTCTTTAATTTCGATAGGAGAGTGATGAAAACACTACCCAATATTTATGCAGAACAAAGGATGCAAAAATTACCTCGTGGATGTTGCCTCAGCAGGCAGAGATGTGGAGAATGGCATAAAACTTAGCTTGCATCTGTTTAGAAAGACTGAATTAATAGTGCATTGAAAAGGTGGCTGACTGGGGACAGGAAGCATCATCTTTGTGGAGCTGAGTGTTGGGTACAGTGGGAGGCTTAGCCTAGGGAGGATCCAGTAGGGCATGAGGAGTGGTCCCAGAACCCAGCTTGAAGGGAAGTTTGGAAGAAGCCTTAGGCCAGAGAAGAGAGCAATTAAGCCATTTAGATGCCAATCTTAGGACCAGTTGTGGTCATTTCCTTACTGCCTGTAACAGCCATTGGAAGCTGGTGATTTAACTGCTGATGACTCTATGATGTCAGTGTCTGGGTTGGAAGTGGGGATGGGGGCAATTGCAGAGGAATAACTGAGCAGAACTGGGAATGGACTGGAATTCAGAGATGGGAGTACACCAGAGAACACATCACTGGGTGATGGAAGAAACAAATCTGCCAGCAGACAGTAATTGGTGAGAGCAGTCGTGGTGGAGAAGGAGCCACCATGCAGTTCAGCTGCGCCAGGACTGAGCTGCTGTGGTGACGCAGCCATGAAAAAAGGCGAATGCGGGCAGTGCCTTGGGAGGGATTTCCCATTCTTTTGGAGAAGTGTTGATGTCACTGTACACAGCCTGTGAGGCATCACCTGAAGCAGCGTGTATAATTCTGTAACTTGCATTTGGGAGAAATAAACTCATCAGGGGCAGGGAAAAGCTGTAAGTAAGATTCAGAGTGCAGACTGTGAATGTGTTTGCTTTGCGAGGAGGACAGCACATCCTGGTTGTTACAACATAAGGGAGAGAGCAAAACTGCAAAATAAGAGCAGCATTGACACAAGAACAAGTAGATCTAAACTGACCACAGATAAATTCAGACTGCAAATGGAGACTGGGGGAGGAACATCAAAAAGTGGAGGAAGGCCTGGAGAGACTCCTCGTGAGAGTCAGGGGTACAAGGAGATCCAACTGCTTTGATTGAGAACCTGAAGGCTTTGTGAGAAATAGCACAAGCTCAGCAACACCTGGCAGTCCTGGGCTCCTCATCATGCTGTTGCCAGTTGCATATCATGTGTTTAGCCAGGCTTTCACACAGAGCTTCCAGGCTTTTTCTAAAAAAATTAGAAGCATTTACTCTATTAAATCAATGGCCAAATAATGAAGAAGCTCTGTAGAGATGCTACATGTGTATCAGGTAGGGCTGGCAGTGGAGTTATTTGCAGGATTTGCCATTCTCTCCACTGTAGCAGGAAGGGAACAGATGGAAGGGGCAGAGATCTGCATTAACTGATGTTGTCTCACTCACAGAGCCAACCCAGCCTCACCGAGGAAAAGTCCAAGAAGCTAAAGAGGCGGCCGCAGATGAAGCGCAGGTCGCAGGCAGAGGTGATGAAGGAGCGAGAGGACGAGTGTTTCAGCTGTGGAGACGGAGGGCAGCTAGTTTCTTGTAAGAAGCCAGGCTGCCCCAAGGTGTACCACGCGGACTGCCTCAACCTGACCAAGAGACCTGCAGGTCAGTGCTCTGCCCAGCTGGGCTCTGCTTGGGTCACAGTGTTGGGTAGAGGTGTCCCAGGTGCTGCTTTACCACCTTGCACTCACTTCACAACATCTTAAAATTTCAAGAGATCTTTCTCACTTGAACAGGCTTTGTGGCCCACACAACACAGCCCTAGTTTGTGCTCCACTGTCACTGCAAAAAGATGAATTGATTGCTCAAGGGGGAGCTGGTCCTCATCTAAGAAATGATGCTTGTAAGGTGACCCCGTCCTTGGGTCCTGGTAAAGGACAGTCCCAGCCATAGCTGAGGTGTTGGTTCTTCAGATGGGCCTTTTCCCCAGAACTGAAGGCGATTGACTGAGTTGAGTGATGAGGAGAAACACTGATGGCAAATGGGATGAACGTGTTAGATGTCTGAATAGCCATGAGTTCGTAGTTGGGGAAGAGAATGATATCAAAGTATATCCTACTTTGTCCTGTAATGAGGGCAGAAATTTGAAATAAAAAGGGAAAAAAACTCAAAAAACTCTCCTGGTTGTATGCAGAGATGAACAACAGGCTCCCTGTAGGAGTGATAAAACAGTTTCTAGTTCATCAGTAGTTCAAGAGGTGTGAAGTAACATCTATTAGAGGAAAATATAAGTTGCATTTTAAGATCTTCAAGGAGCTGTTTGAGGGGAGTGTTTCCTCTGTTTCAGTTTGTCTCAATCATTATAAGAGTTCCTACGACCTTGAATGAGCATTCAGGTTTAACCAGTGCTCAGAAAGGGAAAACGTCTGACTTGGTAGGCCAGTTAGACTGATGGTCTGCCAGGCCAGGAGGGTGGAAAAGCTGATCCAGGATCAAATGCCTCAAGAATTAAATGATAAGGATATTCACAATGCTAATGACAAGGTTTTAGGTAGAATTACTCATCAAACCTAATCTTGGGAGTTTTGCTAAGATAATAAATATGATTAATAAAAGTGATTATCTTGAAGTAATTTGTTTAGGGGACTGCAAATCTTTTGATTTATTACTGCCAGCATTGTCAGAATTAGAATTTGTCTAGGCAGCTCTGCAGAGTATTTTCTGAATACTTTGGAGGCTGGTTAAGAAGTTTAGAACCAAGCGGTCTCTGAAAGTAACTGCCAGAAGAGTCACTGCGACAGAGTGTTTCTGTCAGCGCTCTCCGGAGAGCCAGAAAGGGGCATTCAGCACCTCGAGCTGCAACTTGGCAGGTGTAGAAGGGCTGGTAGCATATTTTGTAGACGGCAGAAATAATGTGTGCATGTGTTAAGTTTTAGGGAGAATAGGACATTTATACGGAAGAGCTTGGATTGCTCATTGAACAAACGCTGTAACAGAGCCATGTGAAAGCCAGCTGGAGTGGAGGGCATTCCTGTAGAAACGTCATCATTCAGGGAGAGGGAGTCCTAAATATCACCTTTCTATGCGTTTTTGTGTGCTAAGGCAGGTTGCTGTAACATCCTGACAGGTTTTCCCATGCTTTCAATTCTCCAATAAAGGAGAATCCAGCATTCAGCCTAACTTGAGAAGACAAAGAATGTTTCCCGTACCTGCTTTTTTACACTGTGAGAGACTGGTATCTCCTGAGTCCTGGCTTCAACAAACACTGCCTCTCTCTTTGCAGCTCTTTCTTTTCCTCTGAAGTTGTTGTTCTTGGTCTGCTCTGGACTGTCTCACTTGTCTACACAGTTTTAAAACTGTGTAGCTGACAACAATGCTTTAGCAGTACTGCAGCCGAGGCCTCACTAACGCCCACGGAACAGAATAGTTGTATTTCATGTTCTTTGTAAAATTTCTTGGGAAGTGAGGTTTTACTTGTTTTGCAAAAACAGCTTCTATATTTGTATGATGTTTGTGACTTGCTTTCTCATCCATGAGTCCTCAGCTTGATCCTTTCTGCATACTTAATTAATTTCTCCTGTAGTCCTGCTTTGCACTCAGCTTTAATTAGCTGCGCCTTGTTGGTGCAAGAGCACCTGTCCAGTTTTAATTCTGAGCCTACCTAACTAGATTTTTGCAGTTCCTCACAGCCTTGTTGCTATCTACTCATTTCTGTAAGTGTATTTGCTGTTCTGCTTCCAGAAATTTAAATTAAAATACATACTAAAATAGACTCGAAGGATGTCATTGGAAGTGCCTCTTTAGTTTGCCAGAAGGCTGCTAGTAGCTTGGTTTTTGGAGAATGCTTTTCAGCCAGTTGTAACCATTTTACTGTTTTTGCACGTAGGCTGCTGTTTTCACAGCCCACTCCTTAGAGCATCATACAGGATATGAAAGGTTCGGCACTTTTTACTTCAAATGTTTCTTCTGCCATGGGCATTGCAGTCGAGTAATTGGAATTTCCTGCTTGTTTGCACGTTACTAATTGTGTGATCTTACTTCGGAGAGCTTATCTGCGCTGGACTGTCTCTGGAGAGGCTGCTTATTCATTAGGCCTTTTATCCTGTCAAAGACCATTAGAGTGGTTTGATAGGATTTGTCCTTCCTGCAACACACTGGCAGGTTTTGACTGATTTAATTTTCCATCCATACAAATGACCTCTGTAATAGTAGTCTCAGAGTCTTTTCCGGTGGCCAGAGTGAGTGCTGAGAATGGCTCTCTGGGTTCCTGATGGTGTTGGTGGTGAGCAACAATGGCCTGTACTGCAGCACCGTATGCTTGGAAAGGGGAAAAAACACGTGTAGTGTTAAAAATCCCTCTCTCTGAAAATGCTGCTGAAAAACTGGAGAAGAAGCAAAAAAAGCAGTGTTACATATTTTGAGACCAGAACGGAAATCTTGGACTGGCTTCAAAGGAGGAGAAATGCATGCTACATGTTCTCTTCAGCCCAGGGGAAAAGCAGTGTGAGAGAGGGGAGTGGAAAGTTGATACTGCACAAGTGCACTGAGAAATGGCCACAGCTGCTCAGCGCTGTGCTGCAGTCATGCTCTTTTCCAGTCTCCCTGGAAAAGAGCTGGTAGCCAAAACCACAGACATGTGGGCTTGGTTTGGGGAGGCTGGGAAGTGTTCTGGCCAGGCTGGTGTCCATGGCTGCCTTCCATCATCACTTGCGTCCTTAGCACAGGCTGCCCCTTGGCTCCTGTGCAAGGACAGCTCTGCAAGGAGCTGCTCTTTGCAGCAGGGCAGGGAGCAGGGGAGCCCCGGGGTGCACAGGGTGTTGGGTTGAACAGGGAGACAGGAGGCATATTTAGAAACACAGGCGTGCTGGTCCGACAAGCAGGAGATCAGGGACTCAATGTCCTGTACCCTGGGTGCAAATGGTCTCATTATTCCTGGTGTCCATGCAATGGTGAGAAGCGTTTTGATAGAGGCAGCAAGCAGACTTGGCTGGAGGAGCAGGGGGCTGAACCAGTGAGGTCATCTACAACTAAAAAAACCCAAGAGTCTTGAGCTGTATGGGTTTTTTTTTTTTTACCTCCATGATGATGTTGATACTGGTGGTGAACAGATTCAGCATGGACTCGTAGCTCCTCAGGATACAGCTTGGCTTTGTGATAAGCAGTATTTTTATTGTGCCCATAAATGGGTTAAGGAAGATGCCTTTGTGTACACAGACAATAGAAACTTATTCCCTTGTGGTCACTGCCCCCTCACTTCTTCTTTCTGATAAACAGGAAGGGGTGGTTTTGGCCCAGTATTAACAAAGACTTAGATGAACCTGAAGGATCTACTTAAGGAGTCCATTGGGTGATTATACACAGCTATCGCTGTTGTTCGTGGAAATCAAAGCCACAGAGGTGTTCAAGCTGAGGGTGCCTGCTCTCCTTTAGGTGTCTGTATCACTTAGCATCATGCTAGAGCAAAAGGGGCTTTTGGTCTGATGTGGTGTGGGTTGCGTTTATCATGACTTATCATTTCCCTTGTTGCTTCCAAGAACATGGGTTCCTCTTGGCTGTCTGTCAAGCCTGGGAGCTATGGCAGAAATGGAGAAGCTGTAGACATGTAGAGCTGTATGGGGCTATTTTGGGGGTGTTCCCTCTCCCCCTTGAAGTCCCTTTGTGGCAGGCCTTGTCTCTTGCCTTTGTAGCTCTCCTAAGGTATGTGTTCTGTCCTGTGTCTGTGCTGCAGGAAAATGGGAGTGTCCATGGCATCAGTGTGATATGTGTGGTAAGGAAGCTGCTTCCTTCTGCGAGATGTGCCCCAAGTCCTTCTGCAAGCAGCACCGGGAAGGCATGCTCTTCATCTCCAAGCTGGATGGACGTTTATGCTGCACAGAGCACGATCCCTGTGGGCCTAACCCTCTGGAGCCAGGAGAAATTCGTGAGTATGTGCCTCCCATAGAATCCCTGGCTAATGATGAGGACACCCAGCCACCGGAGCAGCCACCTGCAGACACAGACCTGAGCGTTCAGCCTCTGGAGAGCATACCTCAGTCTGTGGCCCTCAGACTGCAGTCACCAGAAAAGCCTCCCACTACTGTGGCACTGAGGCTGCCACCGTCAGACAAGCCCCCCACCACCCTGGCCCTCAGGCTGGAGCCGTCAAACAAGCCCCCAACCACCCTGGCCCTCAGGCTGCCTCCACCAGACAAACCACCTGCTGCCCTGGCGCTCAGACTCCCACCATCAAATAAACCCCCCACCACCTTGTCACTGAGGCTGAAGCCATCCAGCAACCCCCCCACCACCCTCTCGCTCCGGCTGCAGCCTTCGGACAAACCTCCCACTACCCTGTCGCTCCGCCTGCAGCCGTCAGACAAACCCCAGGCTGCCTTGTCCCTACGGCTGCAGTCAGAGAAACAACAACCCATCATTGTAGCGCTGAGGCCGCAGCAGCCTGACAGGCCTCCCAGCAATGCGGTGCTGTGGCCGCTGGACGAGTCCTCCAGTGATGCCTCACAGCTTCACGAGCCGAGCAAATCTCCTTCAGGAACTCCGCAGTTGTCAGATGAGTCTCTTGCTGCTGGTGCCCTGCAGCTCCAGCTGTCGGATGAGCCTCCTGCTGCCCCTGGGATTTTGGGGTTAGCGGACAATTCACTCATTGACACCAGGATCCAGCAGCCTGAGGTGCTGGATGAGTTCCCAACAAAATGCCTGCCTCCTCAACTGTCGGACAGACTTCTCTCCACAGCAGGGACCCTGCAGCCCCAGCTGGTGGATGAGCCTTCTGCAGATGACCAGCCTCAGACAGAGGACAAAGCTTCTGCCCAGAGTCCACAGCTTCGGTCTGTGGAAGAGGCTCCCAGCTCTGTGGTACCACAGGTCCCAGCATCAGAAATGGCTCCAGGCCCTGGGGTGCTGTGGCCTCTACCCATTGAAAAGGTCCCTGGCTCCCCAGTCCCACGGATCCTGCTTTCAGAGAAGGCTCCCGAACCAGCTGTGTCACGGCCCCCACCTCCAGAGAAGGCTTCCTTCTCCGGGGCAATGCAGGTCCCAGCCACAGAGAAAGCCCCCAGCTCTGGTGCAACCCGTCCCCTGCTTCTGGAGAAGGCTTCTGCCTCGGGTATGTCGCGGATCTTGCCCACAGAGAAGGCTCCCACCTTAGGGGTGCTGCGGCCTCTGCCTCCAGAGAAGGCCCCTGGCTCCTGGTCACCACACGTGAGTGGCTCGGGGGCCCTGCGGATCCCAGTCATGCAGAAGCCACTTGCTCCTGGGGTGCTGCGGTCCCTGCCTCCAGAGAAGGCTGCCGACTCTGGAGCCCTGCGGGTACTGCCTCTGGCTCTTGGCTCCGGGGCAGCCAGATCTCTGCTCTTAGAGAGGCCTCTCACTGTTACAGCCCCGTGGCCTCAGGCATCGGACAAGCTGTCTGCTGCCGTAGCTCCTCGGCCTCAAGCCTTGGAGAAAACTCCAGTTGCATCGGCTCCAAGGCTGTTGCTGTCAGAGAAGGCACTACGGCCCGTTGACCAGAATGCTCAGCCGAAGGAGAAAGGAGCCCTGACCATGGAGCTGAGTCCCCAGCAGAAAGAGAGGACCATGTTAGCTGGCGAGCAAATCTCTTGGTCTGCTGGGAAGATGGTGACACATGTCGGACAGGTACCTTGGCCCACGGAGAAACTACAGACACATGAGCAAACCCACTGGCCCACTGCAAAAGCCCTGGCAGCTCCAGAGCAGTCTCCCCGGACAGCAGAGAAACTACCAGATCCAACCCTTCAGCCCAGCTGGGAAGTGGCCTCAGCACCCACAGAGCAAAACCCTTGGACATCTGAGAGATTGCGTACATTCGAGCAGACCCCTCGGCCGGCCAGGGAAGCACCGGTGCCTCCGGAGCAGGTGCAGTGGCTTGTCACGAACATTCAGACTATTGACCAGATTTCGTGGCTGAGTGGAAAAGTACAGACTCCTCTGGGGCAGGACCCTTTGCCTGAACAAAACACAGTGCTAGCCCGTACCCAGGATTCTGTCTGTCATGAGTTGGCTGACTCAGAGCCAAAGTGAGTTTGGTGAATATGGGAGGCAGGTTTCAGTCTTTTAATGTTTAGGGAGGGGGAATCTTTGTTGGATTTTTTTTTTTTATTCACTTCCCTGAGCCCAGCCCCTAATCCATGCACATCCCATCCATATTCTCTTGTGACGTGAGCAAGGACATTCACTTAAGTCTGAGTGTGGCCCAATGAAAGGGAGAGAGCATCCGTGACCTTTTCCTCTCCTTTTACAAATGGTAAAGCTGAAATAAAGAATCCACTCTGGGTAAAAATCTCCAGTTCCATTGAAATGCTCACATTGCTAATCCAGCGTGTTTGAGTTCCAGGTCTGATTCGTAGGCAGGTTCCCAGGAACAGCCAGGAGCCTCGCTCTTGTTTCTGTATTTAGAGGAAGCAGATCAGTCAGGCTGCCCTGGGACTGGAGATGTTTCAGAGATCAGGCAGTGAGCAGTCGGGTATATGCCCTTGCCATACTCCATGGAAGCAGGGAATGGGTTTATCTGTTGTCTGCCCAGGTCTCTCTCTGCAGGATTTTGCTGTGCGAGGTTTGTCCATACGTTTGCTGGGGCGTGCTGCGCGTGTGGTTCACTGAAGGACAGGTATCGTCTCCAGCTGAGCTGGGAGAGGAGCCTGCTGCACTTGCTCAGTGCAGTTTTCTCCAGCAATGGGCAATATCCATTCGGGCTCCTTTCTACAAAGCTGCAACTGGCCAGGCCCAAGAAGCAGGGAATCTGAGGGAGGTCAGGGAAAAGAGAGATCTTGAAAGAAGCCGTCTGGCAGATATTTCATTCTTGTGTCTTAATCCTTGAGCACAGGACACGCAGAGGGTTTCCTGCACTTGAAAACTTTGTGACCTATAAAGCAGCAATAGCAGAGCAGGGCAGAGTGGATTTCTCTAAGGTGCTGAGCACCACCCTGGCAGGGTGGTGGTGTCCTCTTTTCCAGTTTCCATCCAGTCTCTTCTTGATTTCTGTTGTTACCGTGAGCCAGCAGATTGAGCAGTCTTTTCTCCCCTTGCCTCAGACCCGTGTGCGTCATACCTTGGCTTCCCAGCAGCAGGATGTGCAGCCAAGCTGTGAGTGAAGCCTGTGCCGTTTGCTGGGCAGCGCGAAGGCGAGGTTGCCATAGTTGTACTGGGAACCGTCTCGACACCTTCCTCTCGGGTAGCTTCTGGCTTCTTGTACAACCAAAGGAGACTTGACTTAACTGGACTGTGTTGGTGTGCGTGCGTGTGTGTGTGTGCGCGCGTGTGTCCTTCCAACTGAATAGTAGTTCTCACACTGGAACGTGGTGGGCCCCAGCAGCTGGCTGGCTTTCCGTTTTCACTCTTCTCCCTTTTCCAGTGAAGATGATGTTAAGTACCTGGTGGTGGTCAGGCTGGTGTCCACATTAGGTCTGCTGAAAGCTGTTTACTGAAGCAACAAGGTAGAAGTTTGCTTGGCCATGGTACTTCCTGGGCAAGTGCAGGGACCTCCGAGTGGTGTCTTGTGACCGCTGGCACCCTTGCAGGCAGGAGGAGGATGGTTGTCCCCGGGCAGCACTGCCCGGGCTGGAAGGGGTTGGTATCCTGCCAAGAAAGTGCTGCTGAACAGCACACACTCACAACATGTCACCTCTGTGGTTTGCGTGAGTTCCCTTGATCCGGGTGCTGCAGCTCTGGATCTCCATATCCACCACCTGACCCTTGCACACCTCCTGTGTTCCCTTCTCCTTCCATGCGGATCTGCAGGCCCCTCCCCAGTAAAGGAGCATTCAGCTCCAGGCTGACCTCCCTCTGGTGTGGGAGCGGGTCGTTATTCCCACTAGCTTGCAAGTACGTGCTGCTCCCAAAGCAGGTGGTCCTGAGCTTTGGGGTTTTCTATGAAGGGAGGCAGACACTTGTACTGAGACTAATCCCAATCCACTTTCCTTCCCTGATGTACACACCCCAAGACAACGCCCTGCTGTAAAATCTGGGTGTGCTGGGCATGAGAGGACGTTACCAGTGCTGTGGTGCATCTCTTCTCTAGTCCGAGTCATTTCAGATCCTTTGTAGAATAGCTAGCGACTCAAAAAGCTTTACGGCTTATGGAAACTTACTGTATAATGTTATTTTTTTTCCGGGAAGACTGACAAGTCAATTCCTGCTTGCTGCTGAAACTGGGGAAATGCAAGCAGCTTGTGTTTCTGCGTGACTCCTGCACAAAGGGAATCAGGACAACTCCTCAGAGCCATTGAGAGAGAAGATAATCTAAGGGCATTCATTAACTTTTTTAAACAAGATTAAAAAATGGTAATGAGGTTCAGTATATTCAGTATTTATCATGTGTGCGAAGGAAAATATATTGTGAATTTACCTTTATAGGCCTTCCCATGAGCTGGACATAGTCATTTAGATCGTGCAAGTAGGGTTCCCTCCGTGCCAGCCACCCGGACAGCTGCAGCTGTGTAACCAGAAGGGTACCTGCCCTGCTCTGCCCACCTCTGCTTCGCTTTGTCATGTGTGAACTAGTTACTTGTCTCATGAAAAATAAACTGTGAATATTTTTGGTGCAGGCTTTTTTAAATCTGTAAAATGGAGAAGTTCTCAGTGAATTCTCATTAAGTGCAGGTTTGAAAAAATCACTTCTATAAATCATGTGCTCACGTAGTGAGGTGAGATTGACGGCAGCAGCAGCCTTTCATGCCGCAAGCTTCACCCAAAAGCTTGTTTAGAACAGTGAACATAGATTGAACCATTGCATGGCATTTCAAACCTACAGCCTCTTTCCTTGCCATCTGACCATACACCACCTCTCTTATTGCCTCCCTTCATGCCTTTTCCACAAGGATCCAGGTTTCTAGCTTTCCTACTTTCTAGCTCCATGGTAGGAAGTTGACTTCAGTGTAGCTGGGAGATTGCTCAGTAAAGCTGGTGTTTGGAGATGTCGCTGGAGGAGAAAGCCAGCAAGCTGCTCTTTTCTCCTGCCATGCTGGGCCCTTGGGCGATGCTCTTGTCCCATCAGGAGGGCTTTTCAGACATACGCTGTGTTGTGCAGAGGGAGTAGTGGTGCTGTTAGGAATGGTTGGCTGTACAGGGTCACCTCATCAGGATGGAAAAGGCCTGGCCAGGCATGGAGATGGCCTAGTCCAGCCTTTGTAGATAGTGCACGTTGGGAAATGGATCTGAGCAACACAGCCCTCACCAAGAAAGGAAATACGGGCTTGAGGAGACTGGCTGTTGGTGGCAGCTGGTAGTGCTGCTCTTGAGGAGGAGAGAGAGGTGTCTGTGGCAGCAGAGTTGGGTTCATTTTCTGCAGCTCGTTGCTGCCTCAAGAATTCAGCCAGTGTGAATCACATGGGTGTTCTAATGCCGAGGAAAGCAGCAGGTACCACATACCTGGCAGATCTCACCTGTGGGGGAGAGGCTGCTGCAGCCTCCCTGAGCCCTTGTGCTGGGCTAGAGCTGCCTCAGGAGTGGGGCCACCTTCGTTCTGGTAGAGGCCACAGTCACCTGGCCACTGACAGTCTGGTCAGCTGAGCGAGAGGTGACTCTTGCATTGATTGACTGTTGTGGAGAGTCGTAGAAGCAGGATCAAGGATGTCATCCTTTTTGCTCAGGGCTGTGTCCCTTTCCCTCCTGTCCCAGGCAGACACGTGGAAACATCTAAGTGTCGTGAGCCCACTCCCACTTGCAGGAATGTCTCTCCCTTTTCTGTTCTGAAGGGAATGAAGGTTTTGCTCCCATACAAATGCTTTGCTTGGTCAACATCCTTGCCAGCAGGAGCACCTGGCTATCCTCACTCAGAGCTGTGGCCTCTGTCCCATGGCAGGACCCGAAGTACCCACTTCAGTGGTGGATCTTTGGCAGCAGCAGAGTCCCAGCTGACCTTGGGTGAAGGAGGAACTCTGCTGAGGGGCAGCAGCTCTGCCTGCCCCAACACCGGAGGAAGGTTGCAGAGGAGGTGCCGCAGGGCCTGCAGGATGCGTGGGCTGGAGGGGAGCGGGGACTGGCTGCCATCCTATGGCCTCATCCTATCTGCACCAGCTCTCGCTGGGCTGGCACCTGCCAAATGGCTGGCACCATGCTCTGAGGAATCTAGCAGGGAAGTGACCACTGTTAGGGATAATGCCTACTGCGCGTCTTTGGAGGCTGACTAGCTCATGGCAGCTTGCTTTTATTCCTGTTCTCAAGTTAAAACTTCTCCTATTTAACAAAAAAAAAAAAGCCCACAAGAAACAGATTCACTTCCATGCACAAAGTATCCCAGGTGGTACTGTGGGAGCACACTGTAATTCAGGGTTAACCCCCCCCCACAGGCACAGGCTTAACATTAAAAGGGTGGCTGTTAAAATTCAGATGAGAGAGATGGTTGAATCTGAAAGTCAGTAACATTTTAAGGTGAGATAGTGGGATTTAGGGGGTGCTGGAAGAGCTTCAGCTCAGTTTCAAAGAAAAAAAGGAAAGAAAAAGCAGCCTTAACCCTGATGCATCTCGGCAGCACTTTGCCTGGAGCGCACTGTGAACGTGCACTGCTCCTGCCTGGATGACACAGCCAGCGGGAGGGGAGTTTAAGAAACCTCAGACCTTCAACACCTTCTGTTTATTTTTAATTTCAGCCTTAACTCCTGATTTTGCTTGGTGTTCAGAATAGCCGTAATTGTAACCCGCTTGTAATGTGCTTTGCCCTAAATTACTGATGAGGCTTTTGGCCTTTGCCAGCCAGTGAGTGTTAAAGCAAAGTGGCAAACTGCAGCTACTCTGGAGGGGCCGGCAAGGGCTGGTGCTGTGTTTGATTGCCTGGGCTTCATCTGCGCTAATTATTCCCCTGTGATAGTGATAACGCCAGTGACAGCATTTGCAGCTGAGGCTGTGCCTCTTGCAGCACGAGCTGATGGGTGCTCAGGGCTTTGGTGGCCGGGAGATGTGATGCTGGAGCTTTGAGACTGCTCATGCTTAGCAGGAGGTGGGAAAAGGCAAGATTTCTGCTCCAGGTCCTCCGAAGGCAATGGAAGGCAAGTCGGGTGCAGGGAGACGGCATGTGTGAGCTCGGGCTAGCAAGGTGGCGGTGATGGACAGTCCCTACAGCACTGAATCTACCTCCTAGGGAAATCTGAGAAATGGGTGTTGCTAAGTCCTATTTCAAGGTAAAGTTTTAATCAGTTTGCCCTTGGCAAAGCACTTGGGCTTATTGTGGTGCTATTGTAAACCGTTCGGCAGCTTAGCACAGTAGGGCTGAACTCACGGCTCCTGCCCATGGGCTGGAGGTTTCTTTGCCAGCTGAATCCTGTCCCCAAAATCTGGGGCTGGGCTTCAGCACATATGATGGAAATGCAAGGTGTGACTCGGTTCCTTTGATTTATGATGGTTTTGAGATTCAAACCAGTGTGCTAGTGGGTCCCAGGGGTGTAGGGAGCGAGTGGAGCCACAAGAAGGCAGGCAGGCATCCGCTAACTGCATGTTCTTTGTGTCTGTTTGGTACTGAGCTGGTTTCAGTTTATGGTTTGTTTTCTTTCTGATGTTTCTGATATCAACTTCAAGGAATTGGGTTTTGTGTATTTTTTTAGACACTGGTAACTTGTTCAAAGGAAAAACAGCAGCACCGGGAGGCTCGAGGTGGAGCGTGGCTGGAGCCAAGGGTGGCCCTGACCCATGTGGGGCTGGTGCGGGCAGGCAGGGTGCAGCCAGAGAAGCCTTTCGGCAGCGGCGCTCCCGGCCCTGCCTAACCGCAGAGCTGAATTCACTGCTCTGCCAGACACCAAACGCACTGGGGACCGTGCCTGGCTCCAACTGTCCCCTGCCACCCTCCAGCTGGGGTCTGGGCTGCCAGCTAGGCTGGGGGGCCCGGGGAGGGTGGCCCTGGCTGCCTGGGGACAGGACGCAGGGACACGTGGGGCACCCGTGGCAGCGGCATAGGTTGCGCTGAAGCTCCGAGCAGGAGGTTTACACAGAGAGGTGGGGGGAAGCCTTGGCATGAGCAGATCCATGTTCTCCCCACCCGGGTCTGCTGCCCATGGAGGGGTCACCTGCAGGGTCGCATCCTGCAGGCTCGGCTGGAGGGGAACAAGATGGGGGTCGGGGTGCCCAGCTGGAACTGCAGGTGGTGCCAGGGCGAGCACAGCAAGGTGCACACTGGTGCTCTGCCCTCACCAGGGCTGATCTGTCAGTTCTAAGCACGGATGCCTGAGCAAGTGAGAGAAACCTACATATTTCCAGCATGTATATTATTTTTAGAAGAGGGAGAGGGGAGAGTCTTGGACCATTGATTACTTTCATTTTGCTCCCCTTAGACTGTTGGCTGTGTATGTGAAACTTACAATGAAAAGAGGGTTGCCCTGCCCAGGTGCTCCCAGAACATGTACTGTAATTCTTTGTATATAGAAGAAAAATTACTGTAAAGTAAAGTTTAACTTTACTCTCGATGTCCTCTTGTGGTTTGTTTTGCTGAGCGGAGGCACATAGGGGGAGCGGGGCTGTGCCCAGACACTCGGGACAGGGACTGGAGAGCCTGATGTCCCCATGGCAGTGGTGCAGGCAGGGGGACAGCTCAGACCACAACGCGCTTTATTTACATTTTACACCTCGAGAGAAGACGCTCAAATAAATCTGCAAAGAGTCATCAGGCAGCATCTCCAAGAGAATAAGTTAACAGCTGCGGCTGGTGCCACAGCAGGGACTTGGGGAAGCGGCTACCGCAAAGGGTGCAGGGCAGGGAGACGGTCCCCTGGGATGACAGCCCGCAGCTCCTGGCCACCGCAGGAGGCTCCCAGGGTGGCACAGCGCACCAGGAGAGAAGTCCATGGGGCTGCGCGCCACTGCCATGATGCCGACAGCCCCGTACAGCTAAAACACAGCAGGTAAAAAAAGAGTCCAGTGCGTACCGGCTGCCCGTCTGGCAGCAGCAGTTAGTTCCCTTTTGGCAGGAGGTCTCAGTGGTGGCAGCAGCTGTAGAAGTAAGCGCCGCTCCTCTGGCCCAGGTCAACACCCTTCTCCTCTGGAAGAGAACAAGGGCCGGAGGCTGCTGCCACACCACACTGAGCTGAAAAGGTGCTGTTCACGGGCTCTGGTGGGTTTCTTGGGGAGGGTTCGCTGTCCAGGCTCCATGGGGTGAGCCCTAGCAGGGACTCGGGGAGGGTGGGGGTGAGGAGGGGCCCTGCCAGGGGAGAAGCTGCCAGGGGGAGGGATGGATCCGACCTGCTCACCTGTCATCTCCTGGAAGGCAGTGAAGTGGACGTAGTCCTCAGCCACCTTCTGGAACAGCTCATCTGGGGGAAAGCAGGCAGCATGGGTGCGGGCACAACCCCTGGCCCTGCTCAGGTGGGGGCCCAGCNCCTTTCTGTGAAATTTTTTTTTTTAATTTTCAGCCTGAACCTCCCCTAGCGGACCTTGAGACCATTCCCTCTCATCCTGTCCCCTCTCACTTGGGAGAAGAGGCCAGCTCCCTCCTCTCCACAACCTCCTTTCAGGTAGTTGTAGAGAGCAATGAGGTCTCCCCTCAGCCTCTTCTTCTCCAGGCTAAACACCCCCAGCTCTCAGCTGCTCCTTATAAGGAATACAACGGCTTTGGGTTAGTGCTGGGTCCGGGGCAGGATGTGGCAGGATGTTCAGTGTCACCCCCAGCACGGCTCCCTGGCAGAGCAAGGGCCTCGCCGCACAGGGAGCCCTGGTGCCTGGTGCCACCGGATCTGGATATGGGAAGAGCCCCTCACACCTCCCAGGCACACATGGATGTGGCAGCTCCATCCCCCCTCTCTCCCCAGCCACTTGGTGCCCGGGAAGGCCCAGCCTTGCCCAGCCACGAGCATCCCGGCCCCGCACAGCCATACCATCAGCATAGTCCTGCACATCATGGAAGTCGACCCCCCTTTTCCTTCTGTCCTCCTCCAGCAGGTCATTCTTGGTGCCGCACAGGTAGATCCGGCAGCCCTGTGGCAGGCACAGGGGTGGCAGGGAAGTGCCCCCAGCTCCACCACGGGCTGCCCTTCCCCTCCATCGAGGCTCTGTGGCCTCCAGCCCAGCCGTACCTCCTCACAATTCTGCAGCTCGTTCACCCAGAACTTGGCCCGCTGGAAGCTGCTGCTGTCGGTGAGATCTGGGGAACAGGGCTCAGGGTCACCACCACCTCAGCCTGGAGCCTCCACGGCTGCCGGCTCCTTCTTCATCACGCACTTACCATAGCAGACGATGGCAGCCCGTGCCCCTCGGTAGTAGATGCGACTCATGGCCTCGTAGCGTTCCGAGCCAGCCGTGTCCTGGGAGGTACAGGGAAGCGCTTAGCAGGCTGAGGGAGTTCAGGAGTCCCTGTGGCAAGGTGAGGGCCAGGGATGGCCCCAGAGGCTGGCACAGCCCCAGCCCCTGTGCTTACCCAGATCCCCAGGGTCACCGTTTGCTCCCCCACAGTCATCACCTTGGCCACAAAGGCAGCTCCGATCGTCTGGAAGGCAAGATGGAGAGGTAGGACCGGCCTGGGCACACGGGGGACGCTGTGTGGGGGACAAGGTGGGATCCCACCCGGGGACGTGAGGGGACCAGGCTGGGGACACAAGGAAAACCATCCTGGGGCCATGGGGGAACCCACCCGGGGGTCGTGGAGGCAGCGGGAGGAAGGCACGGGGGCGGGACACGACGTGACTATCCCGGGACACGAGCGGACGGGCCTGGGGAGGTGGGAGAGCTGGGGAGGGGACGGAGCCGAGGGGGATGGAGGCACCGAGCCGGGGACACTGTGGAGACGCGGGGGGCACACGGAGAACTCGGTAACGACACGAGAGGAGGGACCCGGGAGGGATACGGGGAGCCCCATCTCGGGGGCGGGAACGGGACACGAGGGGACCGGCCCGGGGCGGCGCGGGAGAGGACACGGCAGGGACGCGCGGAGGGGGCGCTCACGTTCTGGTAGGGCCCGGGGCGGAAGCGGCGGTGGGCGCAGCGCTCCACCAGGCTGCTCTTGCCCACCCCCTCCTGCCCCAGCAGCACCACCTTGGCGTCCACCCGCCGCCCGCTCATCCTCGCCGCCGCCGCGGGGCGGGGCGGAAGCGCGAGGGGCGGGACCGAGGCGCACGCAGGGGGCGTGGCTATGACACGTAAAGAGGCGTGGTTATGTCACGTACAGGGCGCGTGGCCTGCGCAGACCGGAAGCGCGGCGGGGCGAGGCGGAAGTGCGCGGCGGGGCGGGGGTGGCGGGCAGAGGCCGCATGGCGGCCGCCCAAGTGGCGAGGGCTGGAACGGGAGCGGCGACGCGGGCCTGAGCGGCGGCGGCGCCAATGGGGAAGTACTGCGCCAGCCTGGCCGTCCTCAAGGGGCCCTGGGACCAGGTCTTCGCCGCCTTCTGGCAGCGCTACCCCAACCCCTACAGGTGCGCCCGGGTCCCGCCTTAGACCCCCCCCCGCCCTTCCTCGGCCCTCGTACAACCCCTGCCTCCACGTCCCCCTGCTTCTGACCCCCCCCCCACTCAGGCCTTCGACTTACGGCTCCCCCACGCCCCTCCCCGCCCTCCGGTTCCTTATCCCTCACTCTCCCCACTCCCCCCATGGCCCGCCCCCCACTCGCCTTAGGTTTCTCGTCCCCATTAGCCCTCGTCCCCGTTAGCCTCAGGGTCTCCCCCTACCGCAGGCCCCCCCAGCTTCAGAACCCCCCCTTCAGCCCTCATTTCCTCTGCCTCGCCTCCCCCCCCAGCCCTGAGACCCTCCCTCCCCGTTCCCCTGCCTCAGAGCCTCCCATGTGGCCATCACCCTCGTGCCTCAGGGCCTCCCCCAGCTCTCTCCCCATCACCACATCAGAGCTCCCCCAACGGGTCCCTCTGCTTCCTTGCCCCTACCCTGGGGCATTGCCCCCGCTACTGCAAGGCAGGGCCCTCTACTCTGTGCCACCACCCCCTAGCACAGTTCTCAGGGAGCAGCCAGCTCCCTCTGCCGTTACCACAGCCCTTCCTCTCCTTGCATTGCCTGGTGGTTCCCACCCCCGGGGGGTTACTGCAGGCCCAGACCAAGACCTGACATTGCCTTCCCCGTTGTAGCAAACATGTCCTGACTGAAGACATCGTGCACCGGGAGGTGACAGCGGACCACAAGCTGCTCTCCCGGCGTCTCCTGACCAAGACCAACCGGATGCCCCGTTGGGCAGAGCGGTTCTTCCCAGCCAATGTTTCCCGCTCTGTCTACATCCTGGAGGACTCTATCGTGGACCCCAAGAACCAAACCATGACCACATTCACCTGGAACATCAACCACGTGCGTCTCATGGTAGGTGTCTGTGAGTGGGCACACAGGAGGGTGGCAAATGCCAGGCAATGCCTACAGCTGGGTTGTGCCTTGTGCAGGTGGTGGAGGAGCGCTGCGTGTACCAGGTGAACCCAGAGAACAGCAACTGGACCGAGGTCAAGCGGGAAGCCTGGGTCTCTTCCAGCCTGTTTGGCGTCTCGCGGGCCGTCCAGGTGAGCACTCCTGACTGCCCAAGCAGCCTAACCCCCACTTCCTTTCAGAGAAATCTTAAAGTTGCTGTTTCCCAGTGCTGTAGCTCTTTCCTGTGCTGTTTTTCCCCCGATATTTTTTGCTTTTTGAGCAGTCAGAAACATCACTGCTGGTGGCCATGAACCCACCAGATGTTTGGGACTGGTCAAGCTGGGGCTGTTTGTGAACAGGGAGCTGGGCTTCCACCCACGCAGACTCTTCCCTTGTAGGAGTTTGGTCTGGCCAGGTTCAAAAGCAACGTGACCAAGAGCACTAAGGGATTTGAATACGTGCTAGCAAGAATGCAAGGTGAGCACTTGAGGGGAGGCTGGGTTTGCTAGGATGGGTCCCTTGGAGTTACAGGTCACACTGGGAGCACTTCCAGTCCACACTTGAATTAATCCAGTTATGGCTTGAATTAATCTGATGCTGAAATCCTCATCCCTTGCCTTTGCCCCCGTGTCTTGGCACAGCTGGCTCTTCCTGAGCAGAGCAGGCAAGCAGCACTTGCAGGGGTGGAGCTGCAGGCAGGAGGTGGGTGGAACACAGCAGTTCCCCTTTGTGAATTGCCCTGACGCACGCAGGTCAGGAGCATTGGGCTTGTCTTCTCCCAGCATATGGGGAAATTGCATTATGCCAAGGTGACGGGGCCGGTTTAGCTTGCATCAGCTGGCACTCCTGTATGGGGGGCAGGGCTGGGGCCTGCTGGGGCTGGGTTGATGACTTTCACCTTACAGGAGAAGCTCCATCAAAAACACTGGTGGAGACAGCCAAGGAAGCAACTGAGAAAGCCAAGGAGACAGCTCTGGCTGCTACAGAGAAAGCCAAGGACCTGGCGAGCAAGGCAGCCACCAAGAAGAAGCAGTACGTGTGAGGGGCACAGGTGGGCACTGGCTGCTCCAGGACAGATAGGAGCCTCCTTAGATTTTATATTTTTAAACATACTGTACAAGTCTGACAATCAGCTGCTGTTGGACCCTTTCCAAGATGTAATTATCATTAAAGAATCTACTCCCACCTCTGACTTGGGCTGGGCTTACAGGCAAAGATGCAGGCTGGGGTTTCATCAAGTTCCTTTACTAAAATAGTGTTGGGTATGTACAAAACAACGGGGTGGCTGCAGGAGCATGAAAGCAGGTTCATTAGTGCACTCATTTCCCGTTCCTTTTTCTCCAGGGTTGGCTGAGCCCCTTGTGTAGCTGGCGTTGATGCTGCCCAGCACCCAGGGCAGGCAGCCCTTGGCCCCTAGCCGGTCCAGGGGCGCACAGGGAAGGCAGGAGGACATCTCTGTGACAGCCAGCCCCTCTTGTGGGTGCCACAGTGCTGTGCCAGCCCCTTGCGCTCAGCGCTATGTCCGGTGCTGCTCAGCAGCCTTGTAGCAGGGGGGCAAAGCCAGGTGCTTGCCCCATTTATGGCCCTTTACCCAGGCAGCTGTGATGAAACTGCCAGAGACTGCGTTTCTGGCAGCGGGAGGCGGGCAGGGCAGGGCCGGGAAGGCAGCAGGCACTGTCATAACACGGGGCCACAGGGGCTGGAATAGCTGTGGTCCCTCCCTGTGGTGAAGCCAGGCAGCAGGTCCACGCCAAACACCGTGCCATCCACCTCTATCTCGGCATCCTCTGAGCATCGAGGGAAAACAGAGTTAGGCCCTGTGGCCTCCCTTTCTGTGCCAACCCTGTCTCCTGTCACTCACCTCCCTCAGAGGGCTCGGAGAGCCGGGACGAGTCCAGGCTGTCTGCCCGTGCCCGTTCCCTGCCGGTGGGCGAGAGCAGCTGCTCCAGCTGCTGCTGCAGGCTCCGCTGTCGGTTCCGCAGCTGGTCCTTGGCTCTCCGCGCCCTCAGCTCCTGCTCCTCCAGCCTCTGTGGGGATCCGGTGAGCCGTGAGCAGGGACCCGAGCCCGGTGCCCGTCTCGGGGCCCTCCGAGTAGCACCCCCCTCACCTGGATGTGAAGCCGGGCGCGGCGCAGGAGGCTCAGGGTGGTGGGCCGGGCCGGCCCCGCTCCTGCCGGCACCTGTTGCTTCAGCCGCTCCAGGCAGCACCGGAGCCGGGCTCTCCTGGGTGCGACACGGCTGTCAGCCCTGGCAGGGCACGGCCACCCCTGCCCCGCTGTTCCCCCCGCCGCACCCCAGTACCTGTGCTTCTCCAGCGCGTTGTGCACCGACCTGCGGGGAGAGCCCCCGGGGTCAGCGCCACCGCCTCCTCTGCCATCCCCCGCCCGCCCCGGCCCCGCCGCTCACCTGACACCGCCCACGGCGCCGCGGGACCGCGCTGGGCAAGGCGACGCGTACCCGTGCTCGGCCTCGGCCAGCCCCGGCGGTCGGCGGGGCCCGGCGGTGCCGAGCTCCCGCCGCTCCAGGAACTCGGCGGCCTGCAGCAACACCTGGATGCTGGAGGCCATGGCGGCGGGCGGCGGAGGGCACGGCCCCGATTGGCCGCCGGGGGCCCCGCCGGCTGACGTCGCCGCGGAGGGGAAACAACTTCGGGCGGGAAAGCGCGTGCTTCAAATTCGAATCGGAGGGAGGGGCGTGGCCACGCCCACCGCACGGGCCGCGATAGCCACGCCCCAGTGTGTTTAGACCAGGGCCCGCCCCCGTGATAAGGCCGCGCCCACCGTGCTGGTTCGCTCCACTATAGAGCGCCGTGCGCGGTTAGCCACGCCCCCAGTCTAGGCCGCGCCTCCTACAGTCCGCTGTGCTCACCGGCCACGCCTGCTTCGTGGAAAACCACGCCCTCTAAAGCCAGACCACGCCCCACAGTACGCGCTCCTGTAGACCAAGGTCCCCGTTAGCCACGCCCCCTCCGCGATAAAGCACGCCCCTTTCTTTTGCGACCCGCCCTCTTATCGTTCGCGAATCTCGCTGGCCATGCCCCCAAACAGACCACGCCCCTCTCACCGCTCCACGCCCTTCTATACGGCGCTGTCCCTCCAGCCACGCCGTCAACCTTAGGCCACGCAGACCAACTATATCGCGGTTGGCATTAGCCATGCCCCCCCTCTAGGCCACGCCCCATTCCAGCCCGAGCCCATATATAGCCCGCGCTCCCTAGCCACGCCCCCCAGCCTGGGGTCCCCGCTCGGGGCGCCCCATGGCCTCCCGCACCCACGCGTGTCCCCTCCCAGCGCCACCGGGCCTCGCCAGCTGATCGCTTTTATCTGTTTATTGAAACCCGTGGGGTGGCGCGGAGGGGAGCGCCGGGCCCCAGGGCCGAGGGCCAGGCTCCGGGCACAGCCCCGGGGCACCCGCCGTCATGTGAGGGCTGTTTGCGTCGTCTCAGGCCGGGCCCCGACTGGGGGAAGACTCTGCCCCGGCCCCAACAGCAGCCAAAGTTCACCTGAAATTAAAAAAAAACAAAGCACCACAAAAGCGCAATTCCCAGCTGGGGCGCAGGGTTCCCGGGAGCAGGTTCCGGTGATCCCGTGGCCCCGCCGGCATGAGCGGGGGTCCTGCCACCTCGCCCACCTGGCCCCGAGGGGAGTCGTGGAGCTGCCCAGCAGCCCCATTGTCCACAGTCTGCAGGCACCTATGGCTGCGGGCACGGCACGAGGGTCTGGCTCTGTGTCCGGCCGCGTTGGGGCGTGGGCACGAGGTGTGCGGTGTAGCAGTGCGAGCAGACCCGCACAGGTTTGGGGTGGCCATAGTGCGGCAGCGCCGCGGTGTGCGGTGAGCAGCGGGCGCAGAAGATCTGCAGGGAAAGTGTCAAGAGCTGGGCCAGCAAGGGACCTCGTGTGCCCCAGCGCAGCCCCCTCCTACCTTCCCGCAGTTGCGGCAGTGGTGCCTGCGGCGCAGCAGGGTGAAGGGCGAGCGGCATGCAGAGCACTGGCTGCACGTGCTGTCTGGCACCCACTCCGGCAGGCGGCGAGTGCCTGCTGGGTAAAACACATCAGTAAAAGCCACAGGGCTCCCCCTGCCTCATTCCGCATCACCACCCTGGCCCCTGGAATGTCCCCAGCCCCTTGGCTGGTCTGCAGGAGAGCACCCTGCTCCGACATCGTGGCACATGGACAGCCCAGCAGCTCCTTACCTGCCCTTCGGAGAGCAGCAGCCTCCGTGCACAGGGGACAGTTCGCCACACGAGGAGCATCTGCCGTGCATGGGCCACCATCCTCTTCCTCTGTGGGGACAAAGGCTGCGCTGCTCCAGCCAAACCGAGGCTGCGGCCACGTCTCGCCAGGGAGAGATGACGGGCAGGGCAGAGAGGAGCCATCTCTCCTGTCCCTAGGGATTACTCACGGCTGGCACTGGGCTCCTGCACGGGCTCCGCTTGGGAGGCGACAATCTTGAAGACCGTTTTCAAGATGCTCCGCAGGTCACTGGCAAAGTTGGTCTGGAGCTGGTCGGCCACCCCTGGACAGGGAGGGTGCAGGTCAGGGTGCTGGTGGGGGGTCAGGGTGCTGGGGAGGATAGTGAGGGCGTCGCTCACCTGAGATGCAGACAAAGAGGGTGTGCAGCATGTCCTCAGTGCTGCTGTAGCGGGACCGCAGCTCCGCGCAGTGGGCAATCAGGGAGGCATCAAGCCCCGGGCTACTCCCAGGGCACTGGGGGCTGCATAGGTGGGAGGTGACAGTTACTCCAGGGGTGGCACAAAACATCCCTGTCTCAGTAGGTGGGGATCTGCCATCCTGGCCCCACTGCCCCCCTGCCACACACCCCCAGCGCTGGTCAATGCCCAGGTTGTTCACTACACTGTGGGGTGCCAGCTGCTCTGGGCAGGTGGGGGGCACCTCCTGGAGATCCCAGGCAGCAGCGGAGTCCACTGTGGGCACAGCTGCTTCCCAGGCTGGTGGGGTGGCTGGACCACAAGGATCCTCCGATTCGGCTGCGCACAAGCTCCTCTCCAGCAGGCAGAGCTCCTCTGCTGACAGCACCCACAGCAGGTCCCTGCAGGGAGGGAACAGCATCATCACCACATCACAGCCCCGCTGCTGCCCTACAGAAACACCGTGGGCACCTATTGTCCCTCGCTGTGTACCTGATCTTCTTCAAGAGGTTGTAGAAGGGGCTGAAGACTCGGGACATCTGCTCAGGGCTCCGTTCCAGGCTGAGTGGACCCTCAGGGTAGATGAGGAGGCCGCTGCAAGGAGACAGAGCCAGGGCTCATGTAGGGGGGCTGCCGGAGACCCCAATTTCCTGAGGGTGAAAGGGGCTGGTACAAGGTGGGAAGCCCCCAGCCACTCCTAAACATCCCCTTCTCTGAGGGCTTCACCCACCTGATAATGGCCAGGCGAGGGATGGTGAACATCAGCAGCGGTTCGTAGCCATCAATCATCTCCTGGGTCAAGTAGCCCAGGCGAAGCGCTCTAGGAGGGGGAACTCTTACAGTGGGGCTGAGCCCTGGGACGCTGCCCCATCTAGGGCAGGCTGGGGTCCCTGCTGCCCTCCCCTACGGTGCCCCTCACCTCTCCACCGTCTCGCAGAAGAGCACAATGATCTCCTGCTGCCTGTAGATCTCCTCTGGAGACTTCACTGCCACCAGCGAGGACACGTAGCTGGAGAGCCAGGGGGACTGTGAAGCTCGTCTGGCCCTGATGCAACACCCCCCCACACCCTAGAACCCCAACCCTGGCCCCCACCTTAGCTCAAACTCTGCAAAAAGCCGGTCAAATTGGATGAGCACAGCCCGGACAGACTCTGGGTAGGAGCCAGGCTGGCTCAGGCTCTGCTCCCGCAGCACCGTTCGCACCAGCTCCAGGCTGCACAGCAGGTTCCTGGCCTGGGGCCGCAGCTGCGCCCTGTCTGCCTCCTCCACCTCCAGGAAAGTACCTGCCAGGAGACACTGCCAGGACCAGGGGCGCCGTTAGGAGCCAGCATCTGAGCCAGCAGATCAGGGGGTGCCATCCTGGCTGGTATCTGCTGCCCCCCAGCCTGGGGACGGCATCTCCAGGCTCACCTCGGCGGCAAACAGCATGTGGTTGCCCAGGTTGTCCACCAAGAGCTCCTCAGGGAACTTGACCAGGTAGTCCCGGCTGTGCCGCTGCGTGGGGATGCACTCTTCCATGATCCTCTCCAGGATGGCCAGTAGATGAGCCTGGAACAGGGCAGGGATGCCACCTGCAGCCACGTAGAGGGACTGGAGGTCACACCTGGGGCCTGGGTTGTCCCATACCTGGCTCAGGTGGAGCTGGTTGAGGAGCACCAGGTACTGCTGCGGGTCCAGCTCGGCGTTCAGCCCGTTGATCTCGGCCACCACCTGCATCACCCTCTCATCGGCAAAGAAGAACTGGGAGAGCAGGCGGGGGTCAGAGCGCTGTGGGGAGAGAGGAGAGGTGATGATGGGGGCCCACAGCCACCATCCCTGCCCCGTGGGGACCGGGCACCGAGCAAACCCGAAGGGCTGTGGGTGCCCATCCCGGAGCAGGCGGGGAGTCCTCTCGGGGTGCGCCACCACCCGCACCCAGCCGTGCCTCAGTTTCCCCGGGGGCAGAGCAGGACGAACAAGCTCCGCCGCATCCCGGCAGCGTGGGCACGGATCCGTGCAGCCGTAAACACCGGGCCAGGTGAAAGGTCCGGGGAGCGGGGGGACACGCTCCTCGCCCCGTTTTTCCCCTCGAATCCCCCCGTAGGGACGGAACCGGGAGTCTCCTCTGCCCGGGGTCGGGGGGCGCTCCCTCCCTGCTGAGCCCCGGGTAGCCCCGACGGGGCGGGGGGTTGGCTCCGGTGCCCCCGGTGCCCCGTTCTCACCTTGGGGCGGCGCAGCCAGCGGCGCAGGGCGGCGGGCAGCATGGCGCGTCCCGGGGCTCCGCCGCCGCCCGGCTCCCCGCGCCCGCCGGCGGGGCGGGACGGCACCGGGCACCGCCTGGGGGCGGACCGGGGCGGTGTCCGACCGGCACGGCGGAGCGGCCCCGCCGGGACCCGGGGGCACCGACCGGGCTCGCCTCCTGGCTCCCGGTTCTCCCCTCCCGCTGTCCCGTGCCTCTGCCCGGTCTCGGTTCCCGGCTCCGGTTGCTGACTGCAACCCCCAGCCTCCAGGTTCTCCCCTCCTGGTGTCCCCGCCAGCTGCACCGGCTCCCCAGCCCGCTGCTGCTTCCCGGTGTCGGTTCCTGGCTCCCGTTCCGGCTGCAGCCCCTAAGCTCCTTAAACTCCCTTCCCGGTGTCTCTGCCGGCTGCACCGAGCTCGGTTACCGGCTCTCGTTCCCGACTGCATCCCCTAAACTCCCTCCCGGTGTCCCCACCAGCTGCACCGGCTCCCCAGCCCGATGCTGCTTCCCGGTCTCGGTTCCCGGCTCCCGTTACCAACTGCAGCCCCCTGGCTCCCGGTTCTCCCCTCCGGGTATCGCGGCTGGCTGCCCCGGCTCCCCTATCCCGTGCCTCTGCCTGGTCTCGGTTCCCGGCTCGGGTGGCTGAATGCAGCCCCGAAGCTCTTGGTTTTTCCTTCCCGGTGTCCCTGCAGGCTGCACCCGCTCCTCAGCCCGGTGCTGCTTCTCGGTCTTGGTTCCTGGCTCCCGTTCCCGATTGCAGCCCCTAAACTCCTGATTCTCCCCTCCCGGTGTCCCCACCAGCTGCCCCGGCTGCCCAGTCCTGTGCCTCTGCCCGGTCTCAGCACTTGGCTCCGGTTCCCAACTGCCCCCGGTTCTCCCGGTGTCCCCACTGGCTGACCCGGCTCCCCAGCCCTGTGCTGCATCCCTGGCTCTGTTCCTGGCTCCAATTCTCGACTGCAGCCCCCAGGCGCTTGGTTCTCCCCTCCCAGTGCCCAGACCCTCCTGTCCCAGTTCCCCATCTCTTCTCTCCCTGTTCTCACCCCACAGCTCCCGAGGCACAACCTTCCCGGAATGGGGACACCACAAAACCCCAGCCCTGCCGCCCCCCAAGCACCCCCAGGCTGGCAGGGGGCACCAGGCTGGGCAGAACGCGGTGCTGCAGCGGGACAGGGGGCTAAGCAGCTGCTTAGTGGGAGCAGAAGGAGCTGAGGGGACAAGGAGGGCGTGCCAGGGGGTGTCTGGGGTGCTGGTTGTGCCAGAGGGGGCAGAAGACCAGACCAGGCCTGGCACTGCTGGCCATGGGATGTGGGTACCAATAATAGAGGTGGCAGAAAGCCTAATGGGGTGGATTCACTGGTAAAAAATTCCACCCAGGAGATTACAGGAACGCAGAGGCACCACCTCAGGTTGAGGAAGTGTCTGTGTGAGTCACTGTGGCCCCACGGCGAGGAGGCTGAGCTGGCCGGGTGTGGATGTGGGGCTGGGGCACCATGTGTCCCTGCTGGCTCCTGCTCCTCTGCCTCAGGATCCCTCTGAGCACAGTGGGCTTGGATCCGTACCTGCCCCACAGCCACTGCCTCTGGTATTTTTGGGGCACATCCCCATGCTGCACCCCAGGCAGTTCTGGTGACATGAGGTGTGGTACAGAACAAGACCTGGAGCTTCATGGGCCAATGACATGAGGATGGTGGGTTTTGGCGTGATGTGTGACCCCAAGATGTGCTGCAGGGTGACACCGAGGCTGGCAGGGAGCTGAGCTGGCCCCAAGCTGTCCAGGGCAAGCATTTTTGGGGGTTACAGGACCTAACGCACTGGGTCTGCATGGAGGGGCTGAGGGAGGAGGGTTGGAGAGATGTGCGCTTGGGGAGAGGGAGAGCCCCACACCGGGACCAGGGCATAGGGAGCAGCGTGTGGGGCTCGCCTGGTGTAGGTGGTCAGGGAACTGCCAAGCATCGGCATCCAGGGGACAAGGAGAGCACTGCTACATGGGCCTGGAAGGTCTGGAAACCCACTTGTGCACCTTGGGGTCGTACGAGAAGGTGAGAGTAGTGATGTAGTGCCGCTGCAATAGGCTGAGGGGAGTGGAGTGGTGTGTGGAGGAGCTGCTGTACTCAAGGACATGGTTTAGTGGCAGATAGGAATGGTTGGACTCGATGACCTAAGAACTCTTTTCCAACCTAGTGATTCTATGATTCTATGTGTGATTCTGTGTGTGTGCAGCTGAGGACACTGCAGGGCTGGGATGCACTCAGGTTACCCAGAGAGCTCTGTTATGTGAGGATGGGGACCAGAAGAGCTGGAGAACAAGTCTTGCGAGAAGCGGCTGAGAGGGCTGAGGTTGTTTAGCTTGGAGAAGAGGAGGCTGAGGGGAGACCTCATTGCTCCCTACAACTACCTGAAAGGAGGTTGTGGAGAGGAGGGAGCTGGGCTCTTCTCCCAAGTGACAGGGGACAGGATGAGAAGGGGTGGCCTCAAGCTCCACCAGGGGAGGTTTAGGCTGGACATCAGGAAAAAGTATTTAATGGAAAGGATCATTGGGCACTGTCAGAGGCTGCCCAGGGAGGGGGTTGAGTCACCTGCCCTGGAGGTGTTTAAAAGACGGGTGGATGAGGTGCTGAGGGACATGGTTTAGTCTTTGATGGGAATGGTTGGACTCGATGATCCAGTGGGTCTTTTCCAGCCTAGTGATTCTGGGATGCACCGCGAGGCCCCACAGCGCCAGGACAGCGCGCTGCTCGTTCTCGCTGAGGCTCCGGGGCTTTTTAGGACCCGGGGGAGCAGGACGAGGGAGCGTGACAGTGTGTGGTGGAAGGCGGATCCTCCCACCCGCTAGGTGGTGCTGCCGCGCGCGGCTGCCCTCTCTCAAGATGGCGGCGCCTCCATCTCCCCTCCGCCGGGTGGCGCTAGCTCGCGTGGCTGCCCCATCTCAAGATGGCGGCGGCGGCCTCAGCTCGCCCGGCGTCGTTCCCCCCCTCCCGCTTCCCCCGGGCAGGGGCCGGACGGGCCGCGCCGCCATATTGGCTGTTGTCCTGGCTGCGGCGGGCGCGCTCGCCATGACTCGCAGGCGGAACAAGGCGGTGGCGGCAGGCGGCGGCTCCGGGCCCCGCCGTGAGAGGGTGGGGGTTTCCGAGGTTGCGCCTCCTCCCCCTCCCCCCCCCCCTCCTCCTCCTCCTTTGCCGCCGCCGCCGGAGCCGCCCGCCCCACCTGAGGTGGCGGCGGGGAGCAGCGGGGAGCCGGGCAGAGCCGCGCAGGTACCGGGGCGCCCCAAGGTGGGAGAGGAGTCTGGCGGGCCGGGGAGGGGCAGGGTCGCGGAGGGGCAGGGCCGCGTGGTTCCCACCGAGCCCTGCCTCGGCCACAGAGCGTCCCTGGAACTGGGGGCTTGTGTCTTTGGGCTGAGCTGGGAGGTGCTGGGGCTCCCGCTGGGTGTGGAGCATCCTGAAGGCTCATCCTTGGGAAAACTGGTCCCACTCTTTGCTAGGAATGGAGTTCCAGGCAGTAAGACGTTCCCTCACCGTTGCGTGGGGCTCCCGCTGGGTGTGGAGCACCCTGAGGGTCACAGAACCATCTAATCACTAGGTTGGAAAAGACCCCCTGGATCATCTAGTCCAACCGTACCACTGGGAGAGGGGATCCCGCACTGTTGTGTGGGGCTCCCACTCCTCATCATTGCCCCGTGGGTGTGGAGCATCCTGCGGGCACATGTTTGGGAAAGCTGGTCCCAGTCTGTACTGGGAGAGAGGATTCTAGCCAGCGAGCCAGTCCCTCACAGTTGCGTGGGGCTGCCACTGGGTGTGGAGCATCCTGCAGGCTCATCTTTGGGAAAGCCAGTCTCAGTCTTTGCTAGGAACGGGGTTCCAGGCAGTTAGACATTCCCTCACCGTTGTGTGGGGCTGCTGCTGGGTGTGGAGCATCCTGCAGGCTTGTCTTTGGGAAAGCTGGTCCCAATCTTTGCTAGGAATGGGGTTTCAGGCAGTAAGACAGCCCCTCACCATTGCACAGAGCTCCCACTCCTCACCATTGCTCCATGGGTGTGTGGAGCATCCTGAGAGCTCATCTTTGGGAAAGCTGGTCCAGCTCTGTGCTGGGGATGGAAGAACTAGCCAGTGAACTGGTTCCTCGCCATTGCATGGGGCTCCCCCTGGGTGTGAAGTATCCTGCAGGCTTGTCTTTGGGAAAGCTGGCCCCAGTCTGCTAGGAATGGGGTTCCAACCCAGCAAGATGGTCCCTCACCATTGCCTGGGGCTCCTCACCATTGCATGGGGCTCCCACTCCTCGCCATTGCCCCATGTGTGTGGAGTATCTTGCGGGTTTGTCTTTGGGAAAGCTGGTCTCAGTCTGCACCGGGAAGGGGGTTTCCAGGCAGTGAGCTGGTCTCTCACTGTTGCATGAGGCTGCCACTGACTTGACAAGCAGTGTGAGAGCTCCTCCAGCCCCAGGGTCTGTGCACCCTGTGTTCCATCCCTGTGCGCAGGGAGGTCTGGGAGCTCTGCTCAGACCCCTGTGCACTCTGGAGGGCAGAGCCCTGTGCTCAGGGATGGGCGAGCTCCCACAGCTCCCTGTGGGAGGGTCCAGCATGATGGCAGGTGGCTCGAGCATCTGCCTGAGGCTCCTGTGCCTCTCCCTGCCTGACATCCTTCGACGCGCCTGGCGGCTGCTGCCACCCACTCTGGCTCACAGGCAGGGAGTCCAGGGCTGGGCCCCGGGGCTGGATGCGCTGGGGGGGTTGGCGAGAGCCATCCTCTCATCTGCCATGCGCGGTGGTGACCGCCCTTGCCCCCACTGAGACACGAGGTGGCCTGGGAGCCCCCTCCTCCCCGTGGCTGGCTGGGTGGGTGGGCAGGAGAGCTGTGCCCCCCTCTGCTCTCCTTGGCCTCTGCCCTTTGCTTCACCTTGAGCCTGGGAGACGCCATCTGTTTCACAGCAGCCGTTCACTGTGCAGCTCATTGTCGCGGGGCCCTGCCGCGGCAGCAGACAATGGGGGCCCCCTTGCCCGCGCCACGCTGGGCTCGTCACGGCTGTCAGGCCTCTGGTGAGCCCGCGGGCTGTAGCCCTGCTGCTGCTGCAACACTGGGTGGGTAGCTCTGACCTGGCCGCCCCATGCAGGGAGAGCATGAAGCGGTGCTGGGGGCTGCACCCCACCCCGGTGCATCTGCGCTGCCAGCTGCACAGAACAAAGAGGCAGACAGGAGAGTCCAGGGCTCTTGGGTAGTGTGGTGGGTCTGTGATGGGCGATGAAGGGAGCTGTGGCTCCCAGATTGTCCTTTCGTATCTGAATGCTGATTTCTGTAGGTCTTGCTTTACCCTTTGAGTCCCCTCAGTCCCGCTGTACCAGAGGTGACAGTGGGAGTTGCTGGTGGCATCCCAGCCTTAGTTGGTGGTGGGGCTGGTTCTCTAGCATGGCACGATCTTGCCAAGGGTCCAGAATGCTCCCAGCTGGCACGTGGCAGACTGGCAGCAGCTGGGCAGCCTGAGGCTGCTTTCCTCCAGTGGGAGAAGGTGCGATTCCACATGTAGCCTACAAGAAATTCTCTGCTTTGGTATCAGCATCCCGAGTTTTTGTTTGCTGCTTCATCTGCCCCACACCTGCACCAACCTGGGCCCCATCCACACCGGGGCTTATGTGTCGTGGTCTGTGTGTCCTTCTGCAGGTGCTGCCCACCGCCAACCAGTCGGTGCAGACGTGCTGCCTGCTCTGTCACCGGGAGCGCAAGGACTGGGGAGGGCTGTCCCACAATGGGCTGGTTTCCCCGGGCGAGAGGCTGCCACCCGACTTTGTGCCAACGCTCGTGCAGAACCTCTTGGGAGAAATGCCACTGTGGATTTGCCAGAGCTGCCGGAAGAGTGTGGAGGAGGAAGAGCGGCGGGCGGTGCAGGAGCAGGCCCTGGCGGTAAGCGGTTACGGAGCTGGGGTTGGAAAGGCTGGGGCTCCTGGGGCTGCGGTGCTGAGCACCCTACGGTACTGGCTGTGTGTGCGGGTCCCCTCCTCACTTGGAGCCGAGCGCCTCAGACATCCCAGGCTAGTGGCTCCATGCAGCCCTGCTGCCTTCCCCAAGGCTGCTGCTGTCTTCTCCGGGAGAGACCGCGGTGAGACAGAGCACGGTGCAATGGGGACTTGTCTGGCCGCCTGTGCTGGGTTGGAGCCACCTGCCTGTTGAGGCTGGCAATGCTGTTTCTTCTATGCCAGCCACACTTTGCTGTGCGTTTTACCAGGCCTCCCTGGAGTGTGCCAGGGCAAGTGCCGGCTCTGTGTGGAGCTCAGCTCCCTTGTGCTTGGCTTTATTTAACCCTAGCCTGGTTTGGGTGGGACCAGAGCAATGTGTGGCCCTTGCTGTGTGCTGGTGGGGGGCCCAGGACGCAGGCTGTGCTGCACTTGGATGGATGGTTGTTTTGCCATCCCTGAGACAGTGACAGGAGCAGTTCCTGTGTGCTGAGCCCCACCTTGCCAGTGGATGGTATCTTGGTGCAGATACCCTGAGGCCAGGGGCCTCCTGCCTCCCCTCCCACCCTGATGCTGCTTCACTCTGTGTTTTCCTTACCAGGTCTCATTGTCCCACACATCCTGCAAGTCACAGTCTTGTGGGGGTGGTTCCCACTCTTCTTCCTCCTCTTCGTCCTCTTCCTCCTCGTGCCACGGGAACTCAGGGGATTGGGACCCCAGCTCTTTCTTGTCTGCTCACAAGCTCTCGGGCCTCTGGAACTCACAGCACACCAATGGGGCCACACAAGGCACCCCCCTTGGGGCCACCCCTCCTGTACTAGGTGAGTTGAAGCCAGCCACGGGGCTGAACAGAGCTTTCTGCCAGATCCTTGGCTTAGGTGGCGGTTTCCCTGTGGGCAGAGGTAGGCGGTCTGGGCTTCCACATGCCAGTGCCAATGGGATGCCTGGCTCCCTTTGCAAAAGCAGAGGGTGCTGGGAACCAGCCCCAGCTCTGCTTTCTTTCCAGGTGACAAGCACCCCGGCCTTGCTCTCTCTCCAGAGTGCACCAGCCAGGCACCTGCTGTGGCACCGGGTCTCAAGGCCTGTCCCTACAGCCATGCAGCCTCCCCCACCTCTGGTAGTGCCGCCCTGGGCTCGCCTCTGCCTACCTCACTCGACTTCTGCAAGACGCTGCCGAAGCAGTTCAAAAGCATGTGCCGGAGGGCCACCCCGCCAGGTGCGTGCCCAGGGGCAGGGGTGGCCTTCTTCTCCCAGCCCGCTGCTCCATGCAGCCATCGCTGCCTCACTGCCTTCCCCTTGCTCTGCTCTCTGTGGGGCAGTGCTGAATCCTGCAGGGAGACGGGGTGCTGCCAGAGCCTCTTGTGAACAGGGATGGCTTCTAGCGCAAGCACCCTGCTGCCTGAGGGGAGATAGGGTTTGTCCCACAGAGCCTGTGGGTGGCCCCGAGTGTGGTCCTGACCCTTGTGGGATGGTTGGGGTCTGACTGTCTCTGCCCCTGCCCCTATGCAGGTGAGGCCTTCCACTCCTCAGAGCATCATCAGCACTCGGACCTCACTGCTCCTCCCAACAGTCCCACCGGCCTCCCCTCCCAGCCGCCAGCGCTTATGCCCTCCAAGCAGACGTCTGCCCATCCAGGGCCCTTTGGCTCCTCACCCCACATCCCACTGGGCACCTCCCCGCAGGCTGCACTCTTCCCTGCGCCCAGCGTGCAAGCAGCAGCCCCGAAGCCAGCATCTGAGTCCCCTCCTGCTGGCACGGTCTCGCACAGCCCGGGGTCATGTAAGAGTCCTCACCTGCCTCCTGCCAATGTGCCGCTGCTGAAGATGCCGCCTCCACTGTCAGGATGCACTCATCCCTGCAATGGGCACTGCAGCACTTCACTCATCCCTCCTCCTGCCTCCCACCAGCTGCCCAGCACAAACAGGTGAGTTGAGGAGCCCTGCCTGCTTCCATACTCTCTCCTCATTGGGCAGTGTGCCCTTTTGCCCATCCCTGCCTGCAGAAATGTGCTGCTCTGCAGAGGGGCAAACTGCCCTAGTGTGGTGGTGCTTAGAGGCGCAGTGTTTGTGGGCCAGTTCCGCTGCTGCAGACCCCTGGTCTCTGAGGGTTGAGCTTTTTCTCTCCCCACGTGTCTTCTCCCTGCGGTTTTCCTTTAGTACTGTGGTGCAGAAGAGACTGTGCTTGCTCCTCCTCCAGCTAAAAGACCCAAAGGAACTGCGCGGTCAACCTGCTGTTGGCCAACAGGACCTTTGTCAGTGAGACCCGTCGGGCAGCTGTGGCACTGGGCAAAGGTCCTCGAGAAGATGAAGCCTGTGGACTTGTGGTTCTGCTCGTCTGCTCCCCTGGCCCTTTCTGGGCTGCCGTGCCCTGGAAGAGAGCATGCTGAGTCGCGAGCGCTGGTTCCTCTCTGCTGATTACCGCTCCCTGCGGAGGGCCAGCCAGGTCCTGAGCTGGAGCTTTGAGGAATGGCGCTGTGGGCCATGCCCTGGCCTCCCTGTCTCTGAGCTGGGTAGTCTGTGCCTGTGGGAGCCGGGCCTGCCTGCACTTGGGGATGTCTGGCAGCTGCACGCTGTTCCATCGTTTCTCACCTGTGGTACCTGCCGCCCCCAGTGAGTACCGCTCCCTGCCCTGGAATCAGCCTGTGGCCTGGCAGAGGGACGCTGCTTTCTGGAGCTCTGATGTGCCAGCCTCCCGCCTGCCAGAGGTGCTGGGGGGCGAGGAGCTACAGATGTCTTCTGCCATGGGCTCCTCTGGCATCTCCCCTGGTGGAGGAGGAGGATGCAGGGGAGGGGGTTTGTCTGTCCTACAAATCCTTCTGCTCAGGCATGGGCTGCCCTGGGAGGGGTGTTCCTACAGCGTAGTGTGGGGTGGTTTTGAGACCCCACCCAGCTCCCACTTGCCTCTCGCCCTTCTTCCCTTCTCCTCAGGGACCCTTCTTGCAAAGGGCACAAATTCCCAAACGGTACCAGCTGCCACCCACCGCAGCCGTGTGAGGCAGATGAGGGGCTCGGGGAGGATGAGGACAGCAGCTCGGAGCGCAGTTCCTGCACCTCCTCCTCCACCAACCAGAAAGATGGGAAGTTCTGTGACTGCTGCTACTGTGAGTTCTTCGGCCACAACGCGGTGAGTGAGGGACTATTCTACAGGCACTCCTGGTTCTTGCACTCCACTCTGTGGTGAGATGTGATATGGTCTGCGTGCTGGGAGTGTGGAAGTGGGCAGGTCTGGTCGTTGCTGTTTCCTGCTGGCATGTCCATTCCCCCTTCATTTCCATCCTGCGTCATCAGCCTGCTGATCCCCTTGCCCCTGACTCGCAGCCACCTGCCTGGCCCTGGGGCTTGGTGCAGCCAGCCAAACTCTGTGGCCTTGCGGTGGAAAAGAGTTCAGAGAGGGCTGTGCCGACTTGTCTGACTGAGACCTTGGGTCAGGGGTGACATGGGAGGTTGGTGGGGGAACCAGGGCTGCCTCTGTGTTGTGTTGGCATCGTGTGCCTGCTGGACCTGATAGCATTTGCCTCCTGCAGCCCCCAGCCGCTCCAACGAGCCGCAACTATGCTGAGATCCGAGAGAAGTTGCGTTCGCGCCTCACCAAGAGGAAAGAGGAGCTGCCACAGAAACTAGGGCACAACAGCAGCTCAGGAGAGCCAGCTGTGGACCACCGCAATGTGGATGAATTGCTGGACTACATCAACAGCACAGAGCCTAAGCCCTTGAACAGTGCCAAGGCGGCCAAGCGGGCACGGCACAAGCAGAAGAAGAAGGTGAGGCTGGGCAGAGGGAAGCACTGCCTGGGGCAGGCTGCAGAAGTCCCTCTCGAAACTGGTCTGGGCAAGGCTGTGCCCCTTACAGGGCTGTGCCTTCTCTGCCTTGCATCCATGTGTTTTCTTGAGTTTTGTGTCCTTTGCTGCCCTCTCTTCTGAGGTACCAGTGACACCCAGGTCTGTGCAGTGCTTCCCCTTTGTCTGTTTCTGTAGAAGGTGGCCCAGCTTTGGACTGTGCTGCTCTCTCTGCTCCATGCCTTGTCTCTGACAATCTGGTGGGGGGAGGCAGTGCTGGGATGACTCCTGCTGGTCTCCTATGTGCAGGGCAGTGTCCAGTGTGCAGTGTGGTAGCTATTTCAGTGCGCATGGAGGACGCCTGGCGGTTTGGGGTGTGTGGAGAACGTGGGGTGGCTGTGTTGAGTGCTGGCAAGGTCCTGTAACTGCTGGTGGAGTCCTAAGCACAACGACAGGCTGGACAGAGAATGGATTATTGAGAGCAGCCCTGAGGAGAAGGGTATAGGGATGCTGGCAGAAAAAAAGCACGGTATGAGCCGTTAATTTGTACTTGCAACCCAGAAAGCCAATTGTATCCTGAACTGCATCAAAAGAAGTGTGTCCAGCAGGTTGAGGTAGGCAATTCTGTCCCTCTATTCTACTCTCATGAGACCTCACCTGGAGCCCTGCATTCATTTCTGGAGACCTCAGCACAGGAATGTCATAGATCCATTAGAGTGAGCTCAGAGGAAAGCCAGATCATCTGAGGGCTGGAGCACCTCTGCTATGAGCACAGGCTGAGAGAGTTGGGCTTGTTCAGCCTAAAGAAGAGAAGGCTCCAGGGAGACCTTGCAGCAGCCTTCCAATATTTAAAGGGGCTACAGGAAAGCTAGGGAGGGGCTCTTCATCAGGGGGTGCAGGGATAGGATAAGGGGCATGGTTTTAAGATGAAAGAGGGAAGATTTACATGACATCTCAGGAAGAAATGTTTTTCTGTGAGGGTGGGGAAGCCCTGTCCCAGGTTGCCCATAGAAGTTGTGGCTGCCCCATCCCTGGATGTGTTCAAGGCCAGGTTGGATGTGGCTTGGAGCATCCTGATCCAGGGGGAGGTGGCCCTGCCCATGGCAGGGCGTTTGGAGCTGGATGGGCTTTAAGTTTCCTTTCAACTCAAACTATTCTGTGATTTGCTGCGTGATGGTGCTGGTACAGGGCTTCCCCTGTGTCTCTGCAGCCCGGGCCAACCAATCCTAATGGCACCTGTATTGCAGGAGAAGGAGAAAGCCCAGCTGGAGGCAGAGGCCCAGAAGCGAGCAGAGCGTGCTCCTGCAGCCAACCAGGCTAAGGAGCCAGCCGAGGAGAAGCTGCTGGAGTGGCCAGAGCTGGAGCTGGAGCGGGTGAACAGCTTCCTCAGCAGCCGGCTGCTGGAGATCAAAAACACCATCAAAAACTCCATCCGGGCCAGCTTCAGCGTCTATGACCTCAACCTGGATGTCAATGACTTCCCTAAGAAGGCAGCTGTCCTCGAGCAGAAGAATCTGCTCTCCCACCTCAATGGCTCCTCAGACCTGCAGGACATAGACCTGGCCTTGGCCCCGCTCAGCCTGGGCCCTGCCAAGAACCATGCGCTGCTGCGGAGTGAGCTGAGTCCACGATGGGCCGAGGGGCCTGGGGAGCCACCACCAGCCCCAGCGGCTGAGAACGGTGTGGTGAAGCGCCTCAGCGCCGTGCCCAGCCTCTCCCGCATGATCTGGGTGCAGTCCAAGGCTGCGGATTCTGCTGTGGATGGAAACGGGCTGAGCCCGGAGGCCAAGGAGGCACCTCAGCCTAGGGGACCGGAGCTGCCAGAGCCGGTGCCTGCTGGGAGTCGACAGCGGAAGAACAAGCGGCAAAACGGGCAAGCGAAGAAAGGAGAGGGTGCAGCCGCCATGCCTGGTGGCCAGGCTCGGCTGGAGAGCCCTGCTGTGAAGGGGCAGGTGCTGGGAACCAAGCACCCTTCCAAGGCCAGTGTCCCAGAGCTGCAGCGGGCGAGCAGCTGTGCTGAACCGGGGGAAAGCAGCAAGGGGCAGCCCTGGGGATGCGGCAGCACCAGACCAGAGAAAGAGAGAAGTGGCGAGTGGAAAGGCCGGAGGGGAGAGGGCAAAGCGGAGCTCCTGGAGCCAGTGCAGCAGCAGCCACCTGGTCCAGCTGCAGGAGACCGGCAGCTGCCTGCCCCTCCTGCCTTGGGGGGCTCGCCCCAGCCCAAGGGAAAGAGCAGGAAGAGCCGGAATAAGGTGGAGAAATCCAATACTTTGATTGGTGAGTGCTGGGAGCACCGCTCTGTGCTACCATCCTGGTGGCCCCGTCCCCAAGGCTGACCTCCCTCTGCTTTCCCAGATGATGTATTCCTGCCCAAGGACCTGGATGGGGTGGAGATGGATGAGACCGACAGGGAAGTGGAGTATTTCAAGAGGTGAGGGGGCAGGCTGGGGGGCCGAGCCCTGCCCAGGGTGGCCCAGGGAGTCAGTGCTGACTGGGATTCTCTTCTCTTTGCCAGGTTTTGCCTGGACTCAGCCAAGCAGACGCGGCAGAAGGTGGTAGTGAACTGGACCAACTTCACTCTGAAGAAAACCACTTCCAGCGCAGCCCAGTGAGGTGCTGGGGGGGCCGTCCCTCACCCACAGCCCCTCGTCTCTCCACACTGTGCCCCTCCCCGGTCTCAGTGGGGTCCCCTCCATCTGTGGGGATCCCCGGTGCTCTCCCGTCCCGTGGGGCCCCCCGGGGCTCCCCTCCCGTCCTCCTTTTGCTCTCCTCTGTGGGGTGACTCGGCTGCCCCCTCCTCCCTCCCTCCCTGCGCCGCGGGGAAGGCCCGTGCTGGACCCAATAAAGAACTTTTTAATTTTTTATTTTATTTAAACCCCGCTGTTTGCTCCTTTCTGCTAGTGGGTCGGGGGGGATAGTAATTCGTTTTCCACGTAAGTTTGGCTACCGCGGCGACCCTTAAGGCGCGGTCGCTGTTCTCGTTGCCTGCACGAAGGTGGAGCGGGGTGTGAAGCGAATGCGCCTTCCGCGCAAGTTTGATCTCCGCGGCGGCCCGTAGGCCACGCGCTGCGTTCCCGCCGCCTGTGCTGGGGGGCGGGGCCGACGCGGAGCAGAGCTACTTCCGGCGCGCGGGATTCACATCCGGGGCGGTGCGGGGAGACGGCGTCATGGAGGCCGGAGGCGACAGGAAGGTGGGACCGGGACCGGGACGGGGACCGGCATGGGTTGTTCGGGTCCCGCTGCCCGGGTGTCGTACGGACCGGCCTCACCTCGCTGTTCCCCCCTCAGAGGCCGCGGGAAGAGGCGGCGGAGGCGTCTGAGCTGTCCGGAGAGGAGGATGACGACTATGTGCCCTACGTGCCCCTTAAACAGCGCAAGCAGCAGATGGTGAGCGTGCGGAGACGGAGTTAAATTCTGCGGGAAGGCCCTGGGGTCGAATGGTTTTTGGTAGGAACCAGGGGAGGGTTAGTCTGGATATTGGGCAAAAGTTCTTCCCTCCGAGGGTGGTGGAGCCCTGCAACGGCTCACAGGGAAGCAGTCCGGGGAGGGGGTTGAGTCACCTTCCCTGGAGGTGTTTGAGGGACAGGTGGATGAGGCACTGAGGAACATGGTTTAGTGATTGATGGGAATGGTTGGACCTGATGGTCCGGTGGGTCTTTTCCAACCTGGTGATTCTGTGATGATATTCACAAAACATTTGGACAGTGCCCTCAGGCACATGTTGTAAATGTTGGAGTTGTCCTGTTCAGGAGCTGAACTTTATGATCCTTGTGGGTCCCTTCCAACTCGGGTCATTCTGCGATTCTGTGAGCCAAAAGTGGGATTGCATGTGGTTTTTTTCTCACTAAGTTTGTTATGAAAAAAAGGAAAAGTTTTTCTCGATTCGTGGTAAAAAAAGGAGATGTTTGATTAAATGCCCTGTCTTTGTGGCAAAACTGACCTTGAGTGGGCACCATGGGGAAAATATAAGATAAAAACTAGTCTGGTAAACGGGGTGAGCCAAACAAGGATGTGGTAACTGAGAAATGTGAGGATGGATGATTTAACTTTCATATTTTATTAGGATGAGAGAAAACAGCCTCAAGTTGCACCAGAGGAGGTTCAGATTGGATATTAGGAAAAATTTCTTCACTGAAAAGGTTCTCAGGCACTCAAATTGGCTGCTCAGGGAGGTTGAGTCACCATCCCTGGAGGTATTTAAAAGACAGGCAGGCAAGGTGCTCAGAGATACGGTTTAGTGGTGGCAGGTACAGTTGGACTCGATGATCTCAAAGGTCTTTTCTAACCAAGTGATTATATGAAAATCCAGCAAATGTTTATCTGTGAAGAAATGTGGAGTAACCTCTAGGGATCACATACAGATTGTAGAATAATACATTTAGGATTTCAGGGTGCACATGTGGCAAAAGATCAAGATAGCATGATTAGGTATGAATATGCATGACTTCTGGGAATTCTATAAGTATTTAGTGTATAAAACTGTGGGGTCTCTGTTGGGAGCTTTATGCTTGAATTTGGAGTGTCTGTTCCCCTGAGTATCCAGAATTTGCGCAAACTCTGGATAAATGTTTCTTCATGATGTTCTCACTGCACACCAGGCGAGTTTGGACAAGGGAGTAATGGGGCCCAATGCTGCTGGGAGAGGGCTCTGAGCGTCTCTCCTGACATGAGGCCTCTCACTCTGCCACCTCCTGCTTCATTCCAGCTGCAGAAGCTGCTGCAGATGCGGCGGAAGGTGGTATCGGAGGAGGAGCAGCGGGACAGTGGGAGCGAGCAGCGTGGAGATGAAGATGACATCCCCCTGGGGCCTCAGTCCAACATCAGCCTCCTGGACCAGCACCAGCACCTCAAAGAGAAGGCGGAAGGTAGGGGAGTGGCTTTGGCTGATGGTAGGGCTGGGCAGCTGGCAGGAGGGGCTGAGACCCCCTCATTGCTTCCCTGCTTCTCCCTGCAGCTCGGAAGGAGTCAGCCAAGGAGAAGCAACTGAAGGAGGAAGAGAAAATCTTGGAGAGTGTGGCAGAAGGCCGAGGTGAGCAGTAGGAGCTCCGTGTCTCTCAAACCTGTCAGTAGGAGTCTTACCCGACAACACCCAGAGATGTTCTCGCCTAGTGATGGGAGGGGAAATCACAAGCGGAGCCCTCAGCATGGGCGGCTGCCGCACTTGCTGTTCCCATGCCCCTGGGGTACTGCTGTCCCTCCTCTCCTTTTGGGAATGGTGTCCCCAGCTGTTTGCTCGGGTTGTTCTCTGGTGAGGTGTTGCGTGTCTGAATGTGGACAGTTTGCCTTGACCTCATCAGCTTGTTCTTGCAGCTCTGATGTCAGTGAAGGAGATGGCAAAGGGCATCACCTACGATGATCCCATTAAAACCAGGTGCGTTTCACAGAGGTTGTTTTCCTGAAAACATTGCTTCCTCATGGTTGAAGGGAACTGAAAGCCGTGCAGCCTTGGAGGAGGAGTGCTGCTTTGCAGCTGCTGGCTTTTCTCTTGCTCCACTGCTGGGTTTCATACTGCTGCATGTAAAGTGAAGGCTGTTGAGTCACCTTGGCTGTTGTTTTATATACAGTTAGGATTTACTAGAGCACATTTGTGCTAACATTTAAGACTTGAGGTGGATCTTCAGATCCTGGAGGTGACTAAGCTAGAGAAAGAGCCTAGGGGAGCCCACAGAGCTAGTGGTGCTTGAGGCTGACACAGAGAAACAATAGAGATGTCCCCAAAAGATTTTGACATGTTCCATGCGTAGACTGTTCTCGTCTGTTAGCTTGGGACTTCTTACTGAGTCTTTGGGGAAGCATGTAATGCATGGAACTGGTGTGGATCTGCTCCTGTGCTTGCACCATGAAGCCCCTGGGCTTGCTTGCATTTCCTGGTGGGACATCAGAGCCCAACAGGGACTTCCTGATGCCATCTGTAGGGGCTGAAGGCTCTGGAGCCCCAGCGTTTTTCTGAACCACAACCTTTCTGTGTTGCTTCCGCAGCTGGAGAGCACCCCGTTACATCCTGGGCATGTCAGAGGCACGGCACGACCGCGTGCGCAAGAAGTACCACATCCTGGTGGAGGGGGAAGGCATCCCGCCCCCCATCAAGAGCTTCAAGGAGATGAAGTTTCCAGCAGGTGGGTTGGGAGAGGAGCCTGGCGGGGTTAGGGGCAGAGTTTTTCTGGGAAACTCACATTTGCAGGTGAAGCTGTCATGTCTTTAATGCTTAATGTTAGTGGGGTCACAGCTTAGTTTCACGATGGTGGCTGTGTCACCAAGCCGCTGGCACGAGGGGCATTTGCAACTGCTGGGAGAGCTGGTGCTGGATAGTGAATTAGAGGGAAAGCAGGGGAAAACTTCAGGTCATGAACGTGTATGTCTGTTGTTCTCTGGCAGCTATCCTGAGGGGCCTGAAGAAGAAAGGAATCCAACAGCCAACACCCATACAGATCCAAGGCATCCCCACAATGTGAGTGTCTCCACACCAGAGTGGGGAGTGGTTGCACCCTTTGGCCCACCAGCAGTGTGATCTGAGTGCTCATCCCTGGTGACAGCTGAGCCTCATCTCCTTTCTCAGCCCTGGAGGCCTGGGCCATTACCTAATGCTCCTCATTGCCATCGGCCTTGTTTCTCTCCCAGCCTCTCGGGAAGGGACATGATTGGTATTGCGTTCACTGGCTCTGGGAAGACCTTGGTGTTCACCCTCCCAGTGATCATGTTCTGCCTGGAGCAGGAGAAGAGGCTGCCGTTCTCCAAGCGAGAGGGCCCCTATGGACTCATCATCTGTCCATCGGTGAGTGCCAGAGGCACAGTAACATGCGGGAGGAAGCTTTTATTGATGTTCAGTCATGATTCTAGATCCTCCCTGCATGGAGATGTAGGAATTGCAAGTCTTGCGAGGAGCAGCTGAGGGAACTAGGATTGTTTAATCTGGAGAAGGCTGAGGGCAGGCCTCATCACTCTACAACTCCCAGAAAAGAGGTTGTAGCAAGGCAAGTGCTGATCTCTGGTCCCAAGTAACAGGAGATAGGATGAGAGGAAATGGCCTCAAATGGCCTCAAGTTGTGCCAGGGGAGGTGTACATTGAATATTAGGAAAAATTTCCTCACTGAAAGAGTGGTGAAGCATTGGAGCAGGCTGCCCAGGGATGTTGTGAAGTCACCATCTCTGGAGTTATTTAAAAGACGTGGAGATGTAGTGCTCAGGGACAGAGTTTAGTGGTGGAGTGGGCAGTGCCGGTTTAAGGGTTGGACTCGATCTTCAAGGTCTTTTTCCAACCTGAACAGTTCTGTGATTCTATGAATGTGTGTTTTTCTCTGCAGCGGGAGCTGGCCCGGCAGACTCATGGCATCATCGAGTACTACTGCCGCCTGCTGCAGGAGGACGGGCTGCCACCACTGCGCTGCGCCCTCTGCATTGGGGGCATGTCTGTCAAGGAGCAGATGGAGACGATCAAACAGTAAGACCTTCTCGGGGGGTTGTGGGGCTGGAGCCATGTCCTGTTTTCTGGGAGGGGACAAAGTGGTGGCAGCCTGGCTGGGTGGCTTTAGGAAGGTGTGAGGTGAAGGGGACACGTCAGGTGGGTGTTCCCTTCCCTGTGTGGCCCTGCATGGTGCAAGAATCCCAATTGCCCTTCTCACAGTGGTGTACACATGATGGTGGCAACCCCTGGCCGCCTGATGGACCTGCTGCAGAAGAAGATGGTCAGCCTGGACATCTGCCGTTACTTGGCCTTGGATGAGGCTGACAGGATGATCGATATGGGCTTTGAAGGGGACATCCGTACCATCTTCTCCTACTTTAAGGTACTGAGCTGGCACAGCACGAGCTCCCCGAAGCTCAATCTCTGCATCCATCTGGCTGGGTGAGTGCCAAATCCTTGCACTGTGCTCCCCACGCAGGGCCAGCGGCAGACCCTCCTCTTCAGCGCCACCATGCCCAAGAAGATTCAGAACTTTGCCAAGAGTGCCCTGGTGAAGCCCATCACCATTAATGTTGGGCGAGCGGGTGCTGCCAGCCTGGATGTTGTGCAGGTGAGGTAGCTGGGAGCGCCCCCATGTCTGTGTGTGAGGCCAGCACCATTTGTGAGGGTCTTTGATGCTCATGGCCTTCCTTTCCAAGAAGTTAAGGGATACCCAATGATGTTAGTTTCCCTGTTGCCTGCCTGAACCGTCCCTGTGCTTGTTCCTAGGAAGTGGAATACGTGAAAGAGGAGGCCAAGATGGTGTACCTCCTGGAATGCCTGCAGAAGACCCCACCACCTGTGAGTAGATCTCTCCGTCTTTTGTAGCCTGGCTGGGAGCAGCATGAGTGCACCACAGCCTGGGGCATGGGTGGAGCTGGTGGTGGAGACACGCTGTGATGCTGCAGGGCTCTGCCGTGCATGAGGCAGGCATGCAAGTGGCCTGTGCTCTACATATGAGCAGATTCTGGGCCAAGAGCTATTCTGTGCTCTGCTCAGCAAGAGGAAGCAGGTTTCTAGGGAGATTGTGCTGGTGCCGGTAGTGCCAGCCTGCAGAAAAGCTGCTCTTCCATGGTGTCTGTGCTGCTGCAGGTGCTGATCTTTGCAGAGAAGAAGGCAGATGTTGATGCGATCCATGAATACCTGCTCCTCAAGGGTGTGGAAGCTGTGGCCATCCACGGAGGGAAAGGTTAGTGAGGTTCTTGGGGAAGGCGGAATTGCAATGTGGCCCTCCCTGGACCCGCTCTGGCCAGGGTGGTGTGTGGCCACAGGAGGTCCCAGCAAGCAGCTGTTTGGGGTGGTGTGAGGAGTGGCTGGGGCGTCAGGAGTCTGGGCTGCACAGGCCCACTCACTGGGGCAGCCTTGGTTGAACTATGCGTGGCTCTGAGTCCATACCGGTTGCCACAAGAGGTAGGACTGAGAACTTTTCCCTTTGCTGATCTTCTCTGATGGGCCTTTACAGATCAGGAGGAACGGACAAAAGCCATTGAGGCCTTCCGGGATGGGAAGAAGGATGTCCTTGTTGCTACTGATGTTGCTTCCAAGGGTCTGGACTTCCCAGCCATCCAGCATGTTATCAACTATGACATGCCAGAGGAAATCGAGAACTATGGTGAGGGCTGGGCACTGGAGGACACACAGGGGCTTGGCAGGGTGGGTGCAGAGGCCAACAGTGCTGTGTGCTTGTCTGCAGTGGCTGGGGACAGGGACAGTCTGTCATGTGGCATTTGCCTGGGCCTGATCCTGTATTTCTCTCTCTCCCCAGTTCACCGTATTGGGCGTACAGGCCGTTCAGGCAACACTGGCATTGCCACCACCTTCATCAACAAGGCTTGTGGTGAGAAAGAGCTGCGGGGCTGGGGGCTGCTGGGTATTGGGGGTCCTAAGCAAGCAGGGATGAGTTGTGAGGGAAGATGGTGGCACGGGGCAGTGCTCTTGCCCCTGCTTACACTGTCTGACTGTGTCTGCTCTAGACGAGTCGGTGCTGATGGACCTGAAGGCCCTGCTCCTGGAGGCGAAGCAGAAGGTGCCGCCGGTGCTCCAGGTGCTGCACTGTGGGGATGAGACCATGCTGGATATCGGAGGTGAGAGACCCTGGACTGGCACAGGGACCTTCTGCGAAGATGCTCTCCCCCAGATCCCTTCACTCCAGGCTCCAGCGGTGGTTCCTGCCTGCCTTGGGGCTATTATTGTCATGCCCTGTGGCACATGGGTGCTGCGGCAGCTGGAGAGGCTGGTGTGGCCTCTGCTCTAGGGTCGAGGCCTCTCTCCTGGTGTAATACGGCTCCCCTGACCCCCTTTCTCCCTTTGCAGGCGAGCGAGGCTGCGCCTTCTGCGGCGGCCTGGGCCATCGCATCACTGACTGCCCCAAGCTGGAGGCCATGCAGACCAAGCAAGTCAGCAACATCGGTCGCAAGGACTACCTAGCCCACAGCTCTATGGACTTCTAGCCTGGCAAGCGAGCTACCTGGAGCTTCCCCAGAGTGGACCTTGTTTCTCTTTCAGCTGGGGACAGTGCCCCAGCTGCACTTGCCTTTCCCAAGCTCAGGGACCTGTTCTGCACTGCCGTGTCCCCTTTTCCAGACACTTGGTCACCAGGGCTGTTGCCAGCTCAGCCTGACGAAGCTCCTGCCCTGGAGCTGTGCTGCAACAGCTCATTACGTCAGCAGAGCGTTGGGCAAGCAGGTAGCGGTGCTCTAGGGCAGGAGAAAGCCCAGGTGGGGCGGTTGGTCTGTGGCTGCTGCTGGCTTTCCCTGGCAATGGTGTGTCCAGGGTCTTGTGGCACCACTCTCTGAAGCCCCTCAATTCCTCTGGGACCATCCCCTCTCTCTGATTTGTGTGTCCTCAGTTGGTGGCTGCTTCCGTGCTTCCCCAAACACTCTCTGGTGCTGTCGGGATGAGGTTGAGCATGCTGTGCTTGTGTTAAGCGGTCCCTGAGGTGCTTCCTGTGCTCTGCCTGTGTGCGTTCTGCACCGCTGCCCCCCTGTGAGGGGGAGGGCAGACAAACGGACACCTCCCGTGGCCCAGCCTCTGCCTCATCCCACACACCCAAAAGGGGAAGTCACTGAGAGAAGGAAGTCTGCCCCATGCAGTTGCTTTGGTTGCGGCAGTCACATTTTCTCCATTGCTGGTAGCCCGAGTCCCTGACCCTTACACTGTCAGGGCAGCTCTGGGCCCATGGAGAGACCAGTGAAGGACGGGATCCTCTATGTGCAGCACTGCAAGTTTGGAAAGGTAAAACATGGATTTGGGGCTGGACAGAGGGTGTGTCCTGGTCTGTCTTGACTCCAGGCCTGGGGCTGGGTCCTCAGTAGCCTGGGCATGGAGGACTGGAACCAGACCCGTTGGAGCTGCTCTGAGAGGGCCCTGGGCTCTGCAGCCCCAGGAGCGGGTGGAGGAGACTCATCCGTGCAGGCACCTGCCTGGGCTTCCCCCTGCGTGGGACCCTCTTCTCGCTTAGTCGCTGCACAATTTGCAATGAAACAATAAATGTGTGTTAATGAGGTGCAGCTCCAGTTTGCGTGTGGGAGCGGGGCAGCGCATGGCATGTAGCTCTGCCCAGCCCTTGAGCCTGTCCCTGTGGGGCAATGCTGTCCGTAGGGCACCCCTCATGGCTTGCCCTGCCACCCTGGGCCCTCAGGGTGGGCACCACGTGCTGCAGCCCTCGGGGTGGAACAATGAGCCTGAGACTCCCTGTAGGGACAAGCCAGATTGAGGGAGCTGTGGGGTGGGCATTGGCTGTGCCTTAGCGGCGTCCCCTCTGCTGCAGCAGGGTGGCCGTGACTTATGGGGGCCTGGTGGATGTACTGGCCTGCAGTCACGCTCTGACCTCGCCTCCAAGCGAGAGTCAAGTCCTGGAACCACCACAGGCCGACCCTATGTGCACGGGGCTGGTGCATCTAGTTTTTTTGGTGCATTTTGGGTGCATCTGGTTTCTGCAGGGTGGAGGTTCTGCTGCATTTTGAGGTGTGTGGAGGGCACGCGCCCTCTCTATCCCATGATGGGCTGGGAAGGTGCTGGTGCTGCAGAGCCTCCCCTGGGAGGAAGCGGGCTGTGAGCTGCAGGGCCTGGCTGTGTTTGGCAGATGTGAGACTGCCAGCGGGAGCTTCAGCCGCTCAAAATGGCTTTAATTTGCATCAAGCTCTGTCCTGAGAACAGCTTGAGAGCTCAGCTGCAGCGGCAGCAGGCCAGCACTTGCAGCGGGGAGCAAGGAGCAGGACCTGATGCTCTGCAAGCCAGGAGTGAGCGTGACTCACCCAGCAAGCCATGCCGAGCTCATTCGGGGTGAGGCCTCGGCCTCGACCCAGCTTTGGGACTGTCCTGCCATGGTCCTGAGGGTCTGTGCTGGCCCTGGCTCTCTCTGTCCTCGTGTTGTGTGGGTCGGGATCCCCATGGCTTTTCCTGAGTATTGCCTGCCTCACGTGGAGGGCTGCACTGGGAGGATGTAGCGGGCAGCTCTTTGCTGATCCCTTTTTTGCCTGCCTGTGCCCTTCCCACACTGCAGAGGTCCTGGAGGAAGATACGAGCCCAGCTTTTTGCTGCCAGTCCCTCTGGTGTGGCCCGCATGGAGAAATTCGATGTGCGGGATGACGGCACAGCACTGGAGAAGAACTCCATGCGGCGCTGTGCCCGCCGCGTGATCCGCCTCTCGGACTGTGTCTCCGTGGGCCCGGTGAGCACAGAGAGCTGCCCAAAAGCCACCTCTGCCTTCTACCTCAACACCACAGAGAAGAGCTATGTGCTGGCAGCTGAGCAGCGGGATGAGTGGATCACCCAGCTCTGCCAGTTGGCCTTCCAGGTACCGTGGGGTCCTGCTCGTGCTGCTCCTGGCCCAGATGAGCCAGGGTTCCCTGGAGCGTGTGAGCAAGGAGCGGTGCTTGTGCTCCCCCAGCCCAGGGACTGCACTCACATCCTTCTGTTTCAGGGCGCAAAGGAGGCGGCACACGGCAGTGCCAGGACCCAGCCCAGCCCCATTGTCCCCATGGAGGAGAACTCCCTCTACTCCTCCTGGCAGGACTGTACGTGCAGGGGTGGCGGATGGGGCTGGGGAGGGCTCCAACTCAGCACCATGTTGCTCACCCTCATCTTGTTCCTTTCCTGTAGTGACCGAATTCCCGGTGTCAGTGGTGCAGACAGATGCGGCCGCCCGCTGTGGGCTGCATGGGCACTACCTGCTCTCAGCCCTTCCCCAGAGCCTGACGCTGAAGGACCCACAGTCCCGCCAGCCGCTGCTCACCTGGCCCTACCCCTTCCTCCGCAAGTTTGGCCAGGATCAGGTGGGTGCCTGTCCCCTTTGCTGGGGCTGCCGGCTGCTCCAGGCGGCTGCCAGACCCTCACCGTGCCCTCTGCCCCCACAGACCATCTTCTCCTTTGAGGCCGGCCGCCGCAGCGACTCGGGCGAGGGCACCTTCACCTTCAGCACCCCGCGAGCCCCCGAGCTCTACCGAGCCGTGGGTGCCGCCATCGCCTGCCAGCAGCACAGCAAGGACCCCCCGGACCCCCCTCTCTCGGCTCAGAGCCTCGAGTCCCAGCCCTGGGGCCCCGGGGCCGAGGAGCCCCAGCCCCCTCCAGCCCCGGGGGGGACGCAGCCTTCCTCCCACCCCCACGCCGGCCTTCTCCGCTTCTCCGAGCCCGAGCCCACCGGCCCCATCATCTACGCCTCCATCGCCCGGGGCCAGCGGCCGCTCCTGGGGCCGGGGCAGGGGGCCGAGCCCTGGGCTGCGGAGAAGCTGCCCCCCGAGCATCTCTACGAGAACATCTTCACGGCCGAGCCGGGACCCGCCGGGCCGCGGGAGGAGGAGTACGAGGAGGAGGAGGAGGGAGGGCGGTGGGAGCCGGGGTGCCGGCTGGCTCCCGAGGGCCAGGGCAGCGAGGCGGGGCCCCTCTACGCCCCGCGAGCCGCGCCGGTGCCCCCAGAGCAGCGCTGGGGCCGCCCGGGCAACCTCCGCGCTCGCCTGGTGCGGCTGCTAAGCCGGGAGAGCCCCGGCCCGCGGGACTGGGCCTGAGCAATAAACGGCCTGGACCGACTCGGCTGTTGCGGTGCTGCGGGGGCCGGTCCCGCTGATGCTGGAGGGCAGGCGGAGCCGTCGCTGCAGGATTCGGTCCCGGTGCTGCGGAGGCGGGCGGGAGGGGGAGATTCCCGCGCTTGGCCGCTAGGGGGCGCCACTGCGCATGCCCGCCCGGGCGGGAGGTGCGCGCGCTGATTGGCCGAGCCGCTGATAGCCCCGCCCCCGCCGCGATCCTATATAGGGCGGGGCCGCGCCGCGCGGGGGCGGTGCCCGGGTTCGAGTCCCGCGTCCTCCCGCTCCGCTCCCGCTGCGGCGCCCCCGCTCCGTTCCGCCCCGCTCCGCCGGGGGCTCGGCGGCCGCGGGTGAGTGGCGGCAGGAGGGCCGTGCCGTGGTAGGGCTGGCGCCTCCGGTCTGTGGCGGCGGGAGGGATGGAGGGCTGAGGCGCGGGGTGGGGCGGGGGGGCGGTTGGCGGGGATCAGGCATCTCCGCGGGGCAGGGAGCAGCGAGGGGCAGGCGCAGAGCCGGTCCAGGGAAGGACGGGATGGAGGGAGTGGTGGGAGGGGCAGGGGTCCCGGTGTGCCCCGTGGGGCAGCGCCGGTGCCCGTTTCCTAGCCCCGCAGCAGCGGGAGGGCTGCCCGCCCGGTCCCGGTCCTCGCCGGGGCTTGCGCGGCGCCGGGAATGCCTGACACGCAGCCTTCCCGGCGCTGGTGTCGTCTTACACGCCTTATATAGCCCGGCCCGGCCCGGGAGCACGGGGCCGGCCGCCGCTGCCCCGCGGAATCCCGGGAGGGTCCGGTGCCCGCGGGCCGGTGACAGCTGTCAGCGCACCTCGGGGTCCCCTCCCTGCCCCAGCCTGGCGCTGTGTGCCCGGGGCACCTCCCCTCGGGTGGCTCCTGCGCTGCTGCTGCCAACCCACCCGGCAAACAAGCTGCTGGTTCCCACCCTTCCCTACCTGCTGCCGCTTCTTGTGGGCTGAAACGGCCTCGTCTGTCAGCAGTGAGAGCTTCTGGGGTGCTGCAAGAAGGGCACGTGATGGGTTTGGGGGAGCAGAGCCCCTTTGGGCCCCCCGGCTCGGGTGCTGCTGGAGGAGATGCTGATGGATTTAGATTCTAGGATGGTCAGGGTGGAGTTGCTGCTGGAACTGCGACCTGTTTGCTCCTGCCAGGCATCAGGCCCCCTCCCCTGCTCTCCTTGTCTCCCGTAACACCAGGATCACCCCTCTTCCCTTTCAGAGATGAGTGACATGGAGTCCTACAAGGTGATGCTGAACGGGCCGGCGCCCTGGGGCTTCAGGCTGCAGGGAGGGAAGGATTTCAGCATGCCGCTCTCCATCTCCAGGGTAAGAGAAGCTGAGACAGGTGACATCCATCCTTTCCCTGCCTCTGTGCGTGGGAGCTGCAGCGGCTGCATCCAGGTGGCTGAGGCAGAGCTTTACGGGGGATGTGGATGAGCCAGGGCCCCCAGCAGTGCTGGGTCCTTCCCCGTCTGGCTCTGTGGAACCTCCTCAGAGCCTTATCAGCTGCAGTCCAGCACAGTCGGGGGTGTTCCGGGCAGGGGACCGCAGCAGAGACGTGAATGCTGCATGGCCCCTGCAGAGTCGTTCTGGATGCTGCGGGGCCCCTTCCGGACCGTGCCCACTGCAGGGGGGAAGCTGCTCTCACCAGCTCCGAGCTATGGATCCGGCTTCCCGGTCTCCAGTGCAGCACTGGGACCTGGCTTGTACCCTCCTGCTCTCCCTCCCCTTGTGCAGCTCCCACCTCTGCACCTGAGGAAGGGAGAGGAGGAAATTTGTGCTGCTGCCTGTACTGCTGCCTGTATTGGGATATGTCTCCCTCCACAAACCCAGCCTGTTTCTCCAGTATATGCAAGAGCTGTTGTGTGTCTAGCTGCTCGTGGCTGAGACACCTGGTGTGAGCTGCTCCCAGTGCGATGCTTGCCCAGGCCAGGTCTAACCCCTGGGTGCATGTGGGTCCTTGTCCCCAGGCAGCCTGGTCCCCTGGGTGGGCGCTGTCTGTGGCTCTGGCCATGGAATTGCCTTATAAGCCTTGGAATGCGACTGCATCACCCATGCCCCTGACGCTCAGGGAGTTGGCACAGAGGCTGCTTCTCGAAGGACAGCTTTGCTCGTGGCACTGAGCATCGCGTGTGGACCTGCCCCCCGCATGAGCCCGGCAGCACGTGCCCATCTCAGAGGGCACGGATCTCCGCAGCACCCTGACATAGAGCAGGGACCCCGATGTCACGCTGTGTGAGGCTGGAGTTGCCAGTGCCACTGCCCCAGGGCCTGCTGATCTCTGCCGAGCACGCAGAGACGGCTTCAGCCGAGTTTATTCTCTAAAAAATGTTTCTCTTGGCTGTGAGCCAGCGCTTAACAAAGGGTCTGGTCGGATGGAGGAGCCTTCCAGGGCCCAGGGCAGGGGCCTCGCAAAGCAACAGCTCCGTGGTGCAGGCAGGTCAGTGCTGCCCTCGGGGTTTGGTCAACTCTGCTGCCCCAGGCAGGAGCAGTGAGGGCATTCCCGGGGGATGTAGCCAGCTTGGGGGGGCTCTCTAGTGAGGCTGGGATGTGTGATGGAGCAGTGGATCCATGGGAAAGGGTGAGACTGCACTGCTGTGCACCCCGGAGCCATCCCCAGCTGAAGCTCCTGCCTGGACCACGCTGCTGCCCTTGGGCAGTGCTTGCCTTGGCTGTCTGGCCAGGCTTGGAGCTCCCGGAGCGGGCTGGAAGGAGGTGTCCTCTCTCAGCTTTGAGGGCTGCAGAGGATGGAGCCTTGCTTTGTGGAGCCAGGAAGCGCAGCGGGAAAGCAGCACTAGCACGTGCTTTGGATCTCTGCTGTGTCTGTCACCGTGATGCTACTGGATGAGCTGTGAGCTTCAGCTCGGTGGTCACACCAAAGAGGTGCCACCCCATTCCTCTACACGTGTGCCTCTCACAGCAAGGGGCTCCGCTGGGCTCCTGATGCCTTCACTGTGAGATTATGGTCCTGCAGCTGCTTCTGAGCCAGAGTAAGGGCTGACGTCTGGGGAGTTGGATGCAGTGTAGCACATCCTGGCATCTTCCAGTGGGGAAGAGAAGAGCCCCTTGGTGCTGTGTGTGCTCTTGTGCAGCTGCCCTTCTTCCCCACGTGCTGGAGAGTCTCTGTGCCGAGCCCTGTGCAGGGGCAGCCGATGGGCACCGCACTGGGTGCAGACGGAGGTGCAGGAACAAAGGGCTGGCTGGGTGGAGAGGGGAGGAAGGAAGCCCTGGTTAGCGGAGTGGTGGGAAGTGGGAGGGCTGGCACTGCCCTGGCTCCTGGCTGAGCTGGCACCTACCAAAGGGGTTTCCTGGCCTGGAGGTGGAAGGAGGGGGGTAGTGCTGACTGGGCTGGGTGCGGCTGCGTGACACGGCCTGCTGCTCTCTCCCCTTCCCGGACGGCTGTGTGAAGACCTCTTGCAGCTCCTGTTCCTGCCTCCAAACCCACGCTGCTGCCCCGTGCCTCCCCCAACCCTTCAGGGCTTGCAGCAGCATGGCCAGCAGCTGGCTTGTGCCATTTGCCACCCAGGGCACCCTCCTGTGCTGAGGAGGAGCAGCTCGTGTTGGCTGGCATGGGGGCTCTGGAAGGGGATGCCCGTGTCCCGCTGGGGATGGCAGTGGGATGCAGGTGATACTGAGCCACATCCAACCTGGATGTGGAGTTTGGCCTCACGTGAAGGCTGATACTGGCGCAGGGAAGGGCAACACAGCTCTGGGGCGAGCCGGGCCCTGTGCACGGGCAAGGAGGGGCTGGAGCTTGGCAGGAGGGAGCTTTCAGCCCTCTGACGGTGCTGGGAATCTGGCTCGCTCCTTTTATGTTCATGTCGAACAGGACTTGAGGAAATACTTGGTCTGGATCCAAGTGCCTCGAGTTCTTCCGTGCTAGAGGAGCAGGAATGGCTGCAGCCTGCCCACGTCTGTCTGTCTGTCTGTCTGTCAGTGCCTGGGAGCTGCATTTGGTGCTTGGGGCTCTTGCTCGGCTTCAGCTGTGCCTCCGGGTGGGAAGGGAGGGCAAACTCTCCTTCCCAGCACAGGGCTGGTGTTGAGCTGTGCTGGGAACAAGGCACATCCCTGGGCAGGTAGGGGAACCCATGGCCGTGCTGGTGACTGCCCCAGCGGGACGAGGGCTGGGGGAGCGGCGTGGGTGGGGGTGTCCCTGGGAAGGCTCCTGCTCCTCTGCAGGGATGAGGTAACGTCTGTGCCGGCTGGCGCTGGGATGGGAGAGTGGGCGGCCGGGGGGAGTGCCCGGGGTGCCTCTCCTGTCCCCCTGCTCGCCCCCCGGCACGGGGCTGGAAATGCCTGTGGTTTGCAGAGAGACGTGGGCTGCCTGACGAGCCCTGACTCACCAGGCTCCTTTCCCACCCCGGGATGACTCTGAGGGGTGGCTGCGCCTCCCGCTGAGGCTGAGCCAGCACTGCCTCCACCACTTGGCGTCATGGGGATGGGGCCCTAGGGTGCTGACATTGGCCCACAGCCGTGCGGGAGGGCAAGGGCTGGGCAGTGCCATGAGATAGTGCTGAGCCCTCTGCTGCTGCAGCAGGGAGGATGCTGCTCTGGGTTAATGCCTTGGGAAGTAGGGGGCGATCTGGGGGTCCCTATGTCCCCTGGGTCAGGCCCGTATGGTGTCCTGTGCCCTGGCTTGTGGAGATGAGGGCGTCCCTCTGCTCCCTCATTGCCGCTCGGCTCTCCCTGACTCTCTGTCCTGCAGCTGACGCCAGGCGGGAAGGCAGCCCAGGCTGGTGTGGGAGTGGGTGACTGGGTGCTGTACATCGACGGGGAGAGCACCAGCTCCATGACGCACATCGAGGCTCAAAACAGGATCCGTGCTTGTGGGGACCGGCTCTGCCTCACCCTCAGCAGGTAGGATTTGTGGGTCCTGCAAACGAGGGGATCCTGGTATAGCTTGAGTAGAGCCAGGTTCAACTCCTGGCATCACCGTCACCCTCACTCAGAGCTTGGCAGCTCCTGGCTTGGTCCAAGGGCTCTGCTTCGTTGGATGGAGCTCAGCCTGGCTGCCAACCCTTACCTGCGAGCCATGGGGTGGTGACAGCGACTGGCTCCCCTTCCTGGGTGATGCATCCCTGGGGTACCATCCTCCTGGTAGTGGCTGGACCAGTTCTAGCACCTGCCTGTCTGTCTCTTCTCTTGCAGAGCCCAGAACCACCTGGGGAAGCCACAGAAGGTACGTGTTTCTCCTAGCGCTGCAGCAGCAGATCAGCCTTGTCTCAGGGGAGGGGACTTTCTGGGCATTGATACACAAATGGACTTTGCTACTGGGGCTCCTAGGCTTCTGGGGGACCAAGGTGTGTTTGGAGGGCTGGAAAACTCCTTGCTGCAGGAGCAACTCTGGCCTCCAGCACCAGAGGGGATCAGGGGGAGCAGGTTTCAGCCCAGTGGGTGCTCTGTCCTCAGCTGCTGCCTCTCTCTGCCCCCGCTGGTACAGGGTCCAGGCAGGTGTGCAGAGAGGCTGATGCAGGGAAGGAGGCCAGGCACTCACAGCACATGTTTGCTGTGCCTGGGGAGTGCCCTGGCATGGGGAGGCAGGGCTGGGGCCAGTGAACAGTTGCTTCTGGACAGAAGCCGCCTGCATGCATTCAGCTTGGTGCTGTAGGACAGCTGTAACCGACATGTGTGCATGCACTGCCCTGCCACAGGCAGCATCAAGCATTCAGGGCACTTACTAATCCTCCAGCAGCCCTCGGGCTGGGCTTGTGACCTGCTGTCGCTGGGCTGGGTGCCCTGTGGAGAAAGGTGCCAGCCCGGCAGAGCCCAGAGCCTGAGGTGCACGTGCTGTCTGGCTTTCCTACCTGGCTGCCTGCTGCGCTGCCTGGCCCAGGGCTGTCCCTTGCATGCTGCTTGACGTGTGAGCCCGTGTCTGTGTGTTTTGTCTCGCTCAGGACTCACTCCCCTGCTCTGAACCCCTGAAATATAACTTCGCACCCAGCACCGCCCTCAACAAAACCGCTCGGCCCTTCGGGGCCAGCTCGCCTCCGAACCCACGGCCCGGGCTGGTGACGAAACCTGTGACGTACACGCCCCTGGCGCCCGCCTGCTCCCCCCAGCACAATGGGTATGTTGCTGTCTGTCCTGCTCCCCGAAGACCAGGGGGAGCCCGCTACCTGGACCCGCTGTGCCTTGCATGCCAGGCGCCCATGGGTGGGAGTGGGTGACAGTGCTGGGGTGCCCTGGTGCTGAGGTGGCACTGCAGGACTGCCACCCATGGGCACACACGGCCATGCACGCCTCCGTCCTTTGTTGGCGGACGTGTCAGCCTGTAGGGAGCGCCGTGGGGCACAGCACGGTGGTTGTGGCAGGACACTGGTGGCATCTGCAGTGGCAGGGAGGCAGTGGCTGTGTTGTGGCCACCAGCGATACCCTGCTGGTTACATGGCTACCAAGATGGGCTTGATAAAGGGAAGCCCTGTGCAGTGCCATCCTCAACCTGCTCACAGGGAAGGAGCTTCTGTCTCTGCAGGCTTCCCACTTGGCTGCTGTGTGTTTGGCAGCTGCCAGTTGCTGCCTTCCCTGCCAGGAGCTGCCGTGGTGCCCTGACACTGGGCAATGGGGAGGGAGTGTGACCCTGGCTGCCATGGGCACCCAGGCATGTTTTGGGGGCTGAGGGAGGCATGATCTGGTCACCAGTATCTGCCCCCACTGCCCAATATGCTCCCAGCGCTGGACAAGCTGGGCGTGGGGCTTGAGGGCAAGGGGACTGGTGCAGGTATAGGTGACTTCTGGAAACTTTTCGGGTGCTGCGGGTCTAATTTCACTTTCCTTTTTCTTTCTTTCTCTCTTCCCTTTCTCTTTCCCTCTCTCTTACAGGTGCTGAGCCTTGACAAGTCAGTAAGCCTTTTGCCTCTTCTCTCTATCCTCCCTGCATGCCTCCTCCCTGCTAGTGCCCCATTCTCTGGGGCTGAGCCAGCCTGGGAAAGGCAGCACGTACTGCTCTGCCCACATCGATGGCTCAATCCTGGCAGAAAACTGTCCTGATCCTGCAGGGCAAGCGCTACCTGTCCCTGCTGGCTGCTGGGGCCCTGGAGCATCCTCATGCGTGGTCCCATCCTTCCTCCCTGGGCAAGAGCCACTGGGCTGTGCTGGGCACCCTGCCCAGGGCCAGGCTGGCAGGTGGCACCCTAGTTGGTATCATAGGTGTTCACTGGGCTCCCATGCAGCTCCCCTGCTGGTGTATTTTTGACCTTGGCTTATTCTTGCCCTGTGCTTGACCCTTGTGGTGCTTGAGACCAGTCTCATGCTTGCACAGTCAGTCCAGAGTCTGTCCTTAATGGATCCTTCCTATGTGGAGGAGGAGTAGGGGATCTGGGGAGTAAGGCAGCATGTGGTGTCCAGGTACTCCTGTTCCTGAGCAGGTGTGGGGCAGCCCTGGGGAGCTGATGCCGTTAGGATCCCTCAGACTTGACAGATGACTCTGTCACTCGCAGGCAGCCCCCGCAGCCGCTGGAATCCCCCAGCACCCCCGTGTGTGACCCCATGAAGCTGCGGCTGATAGAGGATGCTGAGGGCTGGCAGGCCCGCACCGGGACCCCCCAGTCCCGCTCCTTCCACAAACTGGCCCGTCTGGTGGGCGCAGACAGCAGTAAGTTCCTGCAGGGCCTGACGCTGCCTGAGGGTGCCCAGCTTTGCCAGGGCAACTGGAGCCAGAGAAAGGCTGTAGTGGCACTGGAGCGTTGGTTTTGTTCTGTGTGGCCCCTCTGGGGTAACCGAGCTGTCTGGAATGCCAGGGGCTGTGTGTGGGCTCATGGTGGCACTGGGCTGGGGCTGAGCTCTGCCCCTCTTGGGGCAGGAGGACAGCAGGAGAAGTCGGTTTTTGTTCCCTTCCTGCTGTCTCTGGGCCTTGGTTGCTGCTGACTGACTCTGTATCCTCCCTTTCTCTCGTGCTGCTATCAGTGGAGGATGATGAGGATGAGCTTGTTCAAAAGCCCAGGTAAGGGGAGTGTGTGCCAGGGCGCAGCAGGAGCCATGGGGGTGCCCAGACGGGACTCAGCCCACTCGGCTGGTTTGCACTTGCTGCTTGCAGTGACTCCAGGGAAGTTCTTTGCCCTGTTACTTATTCTTCTCTCTTCTCCTCCTCCTCCTCTCTTCTCCCATTCCCTCTCTGTCCTCTCCCCAGAGCTGAGCTGTTGGCAGAGCCCACCCTGTGCTCACCTCACAACAGGCACTGGTAGCACTTGGCCACTGCTCTGACCGTCACCTCAGGAGGGTCCTGCCCAGGCACCTGGCAGCCAGGCAGGCTGGCCCTAAACCATGGTGTCCCTGTGCTGGCTGTGCCTGGTGGGACCCACTGAGCACTGCTGGCATGGAATTGGGGAGGCTGAGCTGCACCATTACTGCTTGATCCAGTGGGATCTGGAGAGGAGGCTGGTGGCACTGGCTACAACTTGCTGGGGGTGTTGGGAGTTGCTGGGCAGCTCCCGCACCTGGGGCACAGTGTCCTGTGATCCTGGCATGGGACAGAGCCGGGTGAGTGTTGTTGGCTTATCCGTGGGGCTGGGGAGTGGCTGGGAGCCTTGGTCTGGAGGGAATGCTGCTGGCTTCTCTGTGGGGCTTGGGGTGCACACAGGAGGGATGCACTGAGCCATGGATCAACTACTGACTGTTGTGCTGCCAATTTTTTCTGATACCACAGGGATGCTCATGGGTTCGTCTGGGGGACAGGGCAGCAGTGGTGAGTGCTGGGTCTGGTGAGGGGATTGGTGTCTGTAAGGGCACTGTTGGGAGTGCTGCTCTTTGCTGAAGCAGGGTCTGTGCGTGGTGCTGGCTGAGCACCTGCCCTCTGTCCCTCGCAGGCAGCCCCCAGAGCCACCGGAGCCCCCCAGCACTCCTGTGTGTGACCCTGGGAAGTTGAGGCTGATGGAGGATGCTGAGGGCTGGCAGCCTCGCACCGGGACCTCCCAGTCCCGCTCCTTCCTCAAACTGGCCCAGCTGGTGGGCACAGATGTCAGTAAGTTCCCACAGGGCCCAGTGTGGCCTGAAGGTTCTGGACTTTGCTGCTTCTACTAGGGAGCCAGAACCCAGTAGAGGCTGTGGGGTGACATGGCACTGGGGGCTTGATTGTGGCCCCAGGGCAGCCCTTGAGGAGGCTGAGCTGTGTGTGGGCTCGTGGTGGAGCCGCTGGGCTAGGGCTGCACGTTGGGGCAGGAGGGCGGTGGGAGGACAGGTTGGTTTTCCTACTTTTCCCTTCCTGCTGTTCCTGGGTCTTGATTGCTGCTGACTGACTGTTTCCTCCTTTTCTCTCATGCTGCATTCAGTGGAGGATCGTGAGGATGAGCTTGTTCACAAGCCCAGGTAAGGGGAGCATGTGCCAGGGTGGCAGCAGGAGCTGTGCACGGGGCTGCCTGTCCCATGCAGGTCTTTGGGCACTCCTGGCTCCTAGCTGGGAAGGCTGAGCTGCCCCTTGGCCTCTCAGGCATATGTACACTGGAGGAGGCTGATGGCACTGAGAAAACCTGGCTTAGAGGTGTTGGGAGGTGCTGGGCAGTGCCTGGTCCTTGGGTACAAGGGCCCGTGACCCTGGCATGGGCTACAGGTTGGCCAGGCAGATCTGGGTGAGGACCACCAGCTGGTTCACCCTTGTGCTCGCTGCTTGCAATGATTCTGAGGAAGTTTTGTCCTGTTGCTCTTTCTTCTATCCTCTCCTTTTCCTCTGTTCTCCCATTCCCTCTCTGTCCTCTTGCCAGAGCTGAGGTGTTGGAGCTGCAGAGCTCATCCCGTGACAGGCACTGGTAGTGCTGAGCTGCTGCCCAACCACCACATCAAGAGGGTCCTGCCCAGGCACCCACCAGCCAGGCGGTCCCTAAATTGGGTGTCCCTGTGCTGCATGTGCTGGGCAGGACCTGCTGGGCACTGCTGGCACCAGGCTGTCCTGGTCACTGTGCAGGGACAGTGGTGGCACTGGCAACACCTTGCTGGGGGTGTCAGGAGATGCTGGGCAGCACCTGGACCTGGGGTGCAATGTCCCATGGGCTGTGACGTGGCTGCAGGGCTGGTCAGGAGTGAACATTGCTGGCGTCTTCATGAAGCTCTTGCCTCCGTGGGGCTGCGTGTGTGTGCGGGAGGGATGCACTGAGCCACGGGTCAACCACTGACTGTTGTGCCGCCGTTTTTTCCAATGCCACAGGGATACCCGCCGGTCCAGCTGTGGCACGGGGGAGCAGCGGTGAGTGCTGGCGTCTGGCAAGGGTGTAGGCGTGTTTGAGGGCACCTTTGGAATCGGTGCCCTGGCAAAGCAGGATCTGTGCGTCGTGCTGGCTGAGTTCCTGCCCTCTGTCCCTCGCAGGCAGCCCCCACAGCAGCTGGAGCCCCCCAGCACTCCTGTGTGTGACCCTGGGAAGTTGCGGCTGTTAGAGGATGCTGAGGGCTGGCAGCCCCGCACCGGGACCTCCCAGTCCCGCTCCTTCCTCAAACTGGCCCAGCTGGTGGGCACAGATGCCAGTAAGTTCCTGCAGGATGTGGTCATGCCTGGTTGCTAGAATTTCACGGTAGCTAGAATGTCATGGTAGCTAGAATTTTGTAGAGGCCATGGGTTGATGTGGTACTGGGGGCTTGGTTATGGCCCCAGTACAGCCCTTGAGGAGGCTGAGCCGTGTGTGGGCTCGTGGTGGAGCCTCTGGGCTGGGGCCATGCTCTGCCCTGGCCAGGCAGGGCTGTGTGCTGGGGCAGGAGAGTGGTGGAAGGAGAGGTCAGTTTTGCTTCCCTTCCCTTCCTGCTGTCTCTGGGCCTTGGTTGCTGCTGACTGACTCCGTCTCCTCATTTCTCTCGTGCTGCGCTCAGTGGAGGATCGTGAGGATGAGCTTGTTCAAAAGCCCAGGTAAGGGGAGCGTGTGGCTGGGCACAGCAGGAGCCATGGGGGTGCCCAGACGGGACTCAGCCCACTCGGCTGGTTTGCACTCACCGCTTGCAGTGACTCTGGGGGTGCTCTTTGCCCTGTTGCTGATTGTTCTCCTTCCTGCTCCTCTGTCCTGTCCCTCCCTCCAGAGTCAAGCTGAGGGCACACCATGGGCACTGTCAGTGCTCAGTCGCTGCTCTGACCGTCACCTCAGGGGGGTCCTGCCCAGGCATCCGCCTGCCAGGCAGGATGTCCCCAGATTGGGTGACCCTGCACTGGACTGTCCCTATGCTGGGAGTGCGGGGCAGGACCCACTGGGCACTGCTGGCACCGAGATGAGGAGGCAAAACTACACTGAGCTGTCCTGGTCACTGTGCAGGGACAGTGGTGGCACTGCTGGCACCGAGATGAGGAGGCAAAACTACACTGAGCTGTCCTGGTCACTGTGCAGGGACAGTGGTGGCACTGGCAACACCTTGCTGAGGGTGTCAGGAGATGCTGGGCAGCACCTGGACCTGGGGTGCGATGTCCCATGGGCTGTGATGTGGCTGCAGGGCTGGTCAGGAGTGAACATTGCTGGCGTCTTCATGAAGCTCTTGCCTCCGTGGGGCTGCATGTGTGTGCGGGAGGGATGCACTGAGCCACGGGTCAACCACTGACTGTTGTGCCGCCGTTTTTTCCAATGCCACAGGGATACCCGCCGGTCCAGCTGTGGCACGGGGGAGCAGCGGTGAGTGCTGGGGTCTGGCAAGTGTGTAGGCGTGTTTGAGGGCACCTTTGGAATTGGTGCCCTGGCAAAGCAGGATCTGTGCGTGGTGCTGGCTGAGTTCCTGCCCTCTGTCCCTCGCAGGCAGCCCCCACAGCAGCTGGAGCCCCCCAGCACTCCTGTGTGTGACCCTGGGAAGTTGCGGCTGTTAGAGGATGCTGAGGGCTGGCAGCCCCGCACCGGGACCTCCCAGTCCCGCTCCTTCCTCAAACTGGCCCAGCTGGTGGGCACAGATGCCAGTAAGTTCCTGCAGGGCCTGATGCTGCTTGGCTTCTGATTTTTCCCCACTTGGTTGGGGCAACCAGAGCCACTGGCTGGTAGGGCCTGGGGTGGGGGTGTAGCTCTGAGGGGCTGATTTTGGACCTGATAGAGTCCTTCAGGGAGACTGCATTGCATGGGGCGGTGCTAGGACTCCTGATGGTGCTGCTGGGCTCGGGCTAGGCTCTGCCCTGTGGTCATGCACTGAGACAGGAGGGCAGTGGTAGGAAAGGATGGGTTTTATCCTTTCTCTTCCTTATGTCCCTGGGCCTCTGTCGCCACTGACTGACTCTGTCTCCTCCTTTCTCCCCCCCCACCCCCCCCCCCGTTCTCAGTGGAAGATCATGATGATGTGTTTATTAAAACCCCCAGGTAAGGTGAGCGTGTGCAGCAGGGTACTAGGGGACTGCATGTCCTGGGCAGGACCCACTGGGCATTGCTGGCACTGATCTGGGCACGCTGAGCTGGGATGTGGTGTCCTGGATGGAGCAGGTCAGGGTCAGCTGGTGGCAGTGGCAAAACCTTGCTGGGGGTATTGTGATGTTTCGGCACCTGGGGAACACCATCCTGTGAACCTGACATGGGGCTGCAAAGTGGCTGGGCAGAGCTGGGGAGTGTTACTGGCTGGGATTGGAGATAAGGCTGGGGCAGAATGTTCCTTGCCCCACGCAGCTGGGCAGGGGTGATGCACAGCACTCCTTTTTTGCCTTCTTCCCTACACAATGCCTCCTGCCCTGGTGCCCTGACTGTTGGGTCCCAGCTTTGCCTGGTTTGCTCTGCTCCTGGTTTTGTAGCTGTCTCCTTCTTGTCTTCACCATGGAGAGGCACAGAGCCACTGCCTCTTCCTCTGTCCGTGTCCCCTCTCTTGGCTGCGCTGTGCCTCTCTGGCCTGGCTTGCCTTACCTGCTCCCAGTCCCGATGCTGGCAGGCATGGGAGATCCCTGCCTGTGCCCTGTTCTGCTAGAGCTCAACCCCAGAGCTGAACCCCAGAGCACCCCGTGCTGGGTAAGGCCCAAGCCCCTCAGCACCCTGATGAGTGACCATCATGTGTGAGCAGGCAGCCAGTCTCTGTGGTCTCTGGGGTCCCTGGTCAGTCTGGAGCCTGCGCTCCTGCTGCTCCCCAGAGCACCGCAATGGGTGCCAGAGACCTCGAGGGTGCTGTGTCTCTGCAGTGCTTGGCTTGGTATCCCATCACCAAACCAGCTGCCAGCCGGGCAGAGGGGCTTGGCTGGCTCCTGCCTGCTTGTCGGGGGAGGAGGGCGCTGCCTGCACACACAGCCCCACTGGGCACTGGAGATGAGCGCAGCAGGCTGGGTTAACTGCTTGTTCTGTAGCCAGGTCTCGGTGCTGGATCCATCCCCCGGAGCCACAATGAAGACGGAGCCAGGACTGGGTGAGCAAAATGTTTCCTCTGGGCTGAGGGGGGAAAAGAGTGGGGTTGCTGGGGGATGCTGCTAGCACAGCCGCAAGTGTTGCAAGGGGGCTGCTGAGGGATTGGGAGCGCTGTACTGGAAATGTGTGTGTGCGTGCAGCCCCCAGGACCCCCACTGCCACCCCTGGCCCTGCTAGCCGCCCCCCCTGGGCTGTGGACCCCTCGTTTGCTGAGCGCTACGCCCCGGATAAGACGAGCACGGTGGTGAGCAAGCACAGCCAGCCGGCCACGCCGACCCCCATGCAGAACCGCAGCTCCATCGTGCAGGCAGCCCAGCAAGTCCCTGAGGGGCCCGGCCGCACGCCCCTCTGCTACAAGTGCAACAAGGTCATCAGGTGAGCCCTGGCCACCACTGCCCACATGCTGGCATCCTGGGCTCTGGCATAGCTGATTTGGCTCTGTCCTGCCGCAGGGGACGCTACCTGGTGGCGCTGGGACATTATTACCACCCCGAGGAGTTCACCTGCTGCCAGTGCAGGAAGGTGCTGGATGAGGGCGGCTTCTTTGAGGAGAAAGGCTCCATCTTCTGCCCCAAGTGCTATGACACACGCTACGCACCCAGCTGTGCCAAGTGCAAGAAGAAGATCACTGGGGTGAGTGTCTCAGCCGGCTCCACACCTCCTGCCCTTGCTACCCTCTCAGCTGTGGGTGCCTGGCTTTGTCCCTTCCCGGCCTGATCTCACCCCATGGGATCCTCTGTCCCTTTCTGCCCTGGGTGGGGCTGCCCTGCAGCGCAGGGTGGTCTGTCCTTGCTGACACCGTTTCCCCTCCAGGAGGTCATGCACGCACTGAAGATGACCTGGCATGTGCAGTGCTTCACGTGTGCTGCCTGCAAAACTCCCATCCGCAACCGTGCCTTCTACATGGAGGAGGGACAGCCCTACTGCGAGAGAGGTAGGACCCAGGGGCCTCAGGTGTCACCCTGTATGGCCCTGAGGTGCTAGGTATCACTGGGGCCCAGCCACTGCCCAGTGGGGTGGGGGATGAGCTGCCCTGCACTGCAGGGCTCCCTTTGTGCCATGTGGGGTGCAGGGATCCTGTGCCAGCAGCCCTGAGACCTCCATTCCGGTCCTCTCCGGCTGCTGGGTAGTGCCATTGCTCCCATGTTGCCATGGCAATGAGGAGGATGTACATCAAAGGCGAGTGCTGCATCCTGGGAGGTGAGGTTTGTCTCCTCCCTGCACCCAGTGGCAGCCGGGGCCACCCTGCACAGAGCAGGCATCTCGCTTGGGTGTCTTGGGCATCATCCGCTGGGGCTGGCAGCGGGTTGTCCCGAGGCTGTGCCTGTGGGATCCTGGCTGTGCTACAGACCCGCTCCCCTGGCATGAGGGGCTGGGGAATGCCTACCTGGTCTCTGCCTCTCCTCCCAGACTATGAGAAGATGTTTGGTACCAAGTGCCGTGGCTGTGACTTCAAGATTGACGCTGGGGACCGGTTCCTGGAGGCGCTGGGCTTCAGCTGGCACGACACTTGCTTCGTCTGTGCGGTGAGCCATGTGCCCCCTCCTCTGCTGCTGGTGGGGCTGTGGCTCTTTCTGGCAGTCGTGCCCTCTGCAGTCGTGGGGTCTCTGTGCCGTGAGGTTTTCCCTGCTTGGCTCTGTGGTGTAGGCTCAGGACCTCTGACCCTCCTGCTCCCTCGGTGACACCAGTGCTTGTGCTCTGGGCTGTTGGAGGGTACCTGGGGGCTGTCTCAGGCCCCCTGATCTGACTGTGCTGTCCTCCCCAGATCTGCCAGACCAACCTGGAAGGGAAGACATTCTATTCCAAGAAGGACAAGCCGCTCTGCAAGAGCCACGCTTTCTCCCATGTATGAGGGGCAGGCGTTCAGCTGTGCCCACGCATGCCCCTGGCCCTGCATGCTCCTCTCCCCACCCCTGCTTCCCCCAGGGAGCTAGGCTGGGCCCTCACCCCTTCCCCTTGCTCCTGCCTCTTCCCTGGCAGCTCCTGGCCCTTCTCCACCTGGATGCAGTGCTGGGTCCAGAACCCCTTAGAGCTGGGTGACTTATTCTGTGCCCCCTATCTGGCTGTAGGAGTCCTGAGGTGACACTGCATGAGTCTTGTCCATGAGCCACGCAGCATGGTGCCTGTGGCTATGCCAAGGCTGGAGTCAGGGAGGATGTGGCACAGCAGGGCTGCTCCCTTGCAGCTCGGTGCCAGGGCAGGGACACTCCTGGCGCATCCCTGAGTGGCTGAGGACCAGCCCCCAGCCTCCTGCCAAGTTCTCCCCCCTTTCCCTGCTGTGTGCTTAGTGCACAGGGATGGACGCTTGGCTCTGCTCACCTACTGGGCTGCCCTACAAACTCCTGCAGTGGTTTCCTACCCTGGCTGCATGCCAGGATGGTCTGTGCCCCCTGTCCCCCACCCAGCTGTCCTGTTACTGCCCCAGGGTGGCATGTGGCAGTCCCCGAGCCTGGCCATGTGCCCAGCTTGCCCCAGCCCTGTGTGTGCTGGGGGCCAGTTGGCCAGAGGCTCCTATCAAAAAGTGCTCTGCCACCGCCATCCCAGGCCTGTAAATGCCTCTCCTAAACCCACACTCTCCGGTCCGGCTGCCACTGTTGTAGCCACGGTGCTTTTAGTGCCTTTAATAAACACTTCTCTGCAAGTGCCGGCTGTCTCAAGGCCTGTGGTTTTGCCAAGTGAGGTGTGGCTGGCTGGGAAGGTCACACTCAGCCCTCACCCCGTTCCCCTCCAGGGTCTGACTCAGCTCCTTCCAGCTTTCCAGGTCAAATCTTTGCCTCCAATTCTTCCTCCTCTGCCTGCCTCAGCCAGGCCGGGTCCCTTTTGTTACCTGGGTTGTCCCTCTCACCCAGGGATGTGGTTGAGTCACCTTCCCTGGAGATGTTTAAGGGATGAGTGGACGAGGTTCTGAGGGACATGGTTTAGTATTTGTTAGGCATGGTTGGACTCGATGATCGAGTGGGTCTTTTCCAACCTGGTGATTCTATGATTCTATAGAAGGCAAGACCACTAATGGAGGCAGCAATTAGTCTGGGGGGCAAAGCTGCAGTAAGGGGAAACAGGGCAGGTGTTGGAGCCTGCAGGGCGTTCCTGCTTCACTGGCTGCATCCCCCAGTCCTGGCTCTGCCCTGGCCCTGCGTCCTGTACAGGGGACAAGAAGTCATTGGCCACATGCACCAGCTCTGGGCGTGCTCCAGTGTAGAGCAGCCAAGTGTTTGCTTATGTGATGCAGCTGCTGTCCCGAAGGACGGGTGCGAGGCCATGCCGGCACCGCCGGCTGGAACAGGCTCTGGGTTAGCGGGTGTGGGGAACAGCCACTCCTCCCGCTCTGGCAGCTGGAATGGTCATTAATAATTGCAGCTCTTACCATGATGAGCAATTGTAAGGAAAATCTTCTTGCTAATGTACTGGAAGGTTCTGCCGGGGGCAGCAGCTGGCTATGGAAAGCCAAATGCCTCCTGGCATCACATCTCTCAAGTGCCACATCTCCCTGGTGCCAGCTAGAGGAACACGGAATCCTGTTAAAGACGAGGAGGGGAAAGTGGGAGTGATAGAGAGAGGCTGAGGCTGGGCCAGGTTCTCGGGATGGGGTGTAGGTGGGTGCTGGGAGGGTCACACCAAGGAGCAGCAGGACATAGCTATGAAAAAGGACAGGAGTAGCTGGTGCCTGCCTGGCAGGGCCAGGCTGAGCAGGGATGTTGTTAGTGCCCAAGCGTGAGTCCCAGCTGTGCAGCCAAGGTCAGGGGAAGCGCAGGGGAAGGGAAGGTGAGTACGGCCCCACGTGAGCAACCAGCCCTGGCTCAGCCACGAAAGCAGCCCATGAGCGGAGGGCAGGGGGAAGCAGCCATGCGGGACAGAGGCTGCTGGGGTGGCAGGAGCTAGGAACTGGTTGTGCCAGCTCAGCCCCAGGGCATCTGGTCTTGGAGCGGGCGCGGGGCAGAGCAGCAGTGCCATGGCCAGCCTGTGTCTCGCTGAGGGAGAGACGAGCATCTCCTTTGTGCTCCTGCGGGGCCTGTACGAGCGGGAGGGGAGGCTCAGCCCCTTCTGCTTGGCACCCTGTTGACTCTGGTCCCTGCTGATGCCTTGGCACCCTGTAGCCTCTGGTCCCTATAATGATGCCTCTCCCACCCAAGGCGCCTCTGTGCTTTGCCCCGAGCAGCTCCTGCCCACCAGCTCTGCGCACCATGTGCGGAGCTTGTGCAGAGGCAGCGGAAGGAGGGTCTCGTCTCGGGTGGGCTGCGGAGGTGGAGCCCGGGGAGGGGCTGCAGCCACGCTGCTCGAGAACAAAGCCTGGCGGCAGCAGGCTTACAGCTCCCACCATGTCCCCGAGCAAGATCCCACCACATCCACCCCCAAAGCCAGCTGAGCCGCTTGTGGGGCGCTGGCCACGGCCCTGGCCCCCGCAGCTGCTCCACAGCTGCTCAAACACTCACAGCCTCTTAGGGCGTCCCTGGCTCGGAAATGCTGGTGTGAGGAGGGCTCTGGGGGCACAGGCAGCACAAAGCGTGACTGGCACCCTGTCCTGTGTCCCATTGAGCTTGAGGGGCTTGTTCAGAAGCTGCTCAGAAGGCTGGGGAAGGACTACGCTAGCATCTGCCCCAAGCAGGGCTCAGACCCTGTGTGCCACTTGGGCACAGCCATCCCTTCAATCCCGTTTTGGTGTGGGAGGCAGGAGGGGGCAGTGGGTGCGGGACAGTGTGGACCCATCCAGGTGCACCCTTGGAGGATGGAGCCCTCCACAGATCCCTGTGTGGATTGGTGCACAAAGCACCTTTTGGGTTCACACAAAGGTAAAACCTTGAAAGGATGCTGTCATCCAGAGTCTGGGAGCATCCTGAGGGCACCAGGGGCAGCACCTGCGAGGGGCAGGAATGGAGGGGCAGGCGGGCTGCACAGTGGCCCCCACAAAGGCTGCGTCCACCCACACCTTGTGTGGCACAGACTACGCGGCAGGGATGTGGGGCAGAGCCATGGCGCCGTGTCTGGGAGAGCAAACCTTGGGGCACAGGGGCTTGGGGAGCTGCGGGCACGGTGGTGCCGCTGTGCTGTGTCCCCAGCCTGGAGGGGCCATGGGGCTGGGGCTGCAGAGGAACATCTAGAACGGGGGGTGCCAGGGTGCAGGGTCCCTGGACAGGGGTGGTGCAGGATGCCAGTTCCAGGGTGCAGGTTTCTGGGGTGCAGGGTGCCTAGGTAGGGGTAGCACAGGGTTCCGGGGTGCAGGATGCCAGTCATAAGAGCAGCGAGCCTGGGGTGCAGGTTTCTGGGGTGCGGGGTCCCTGGGCAGGGGTGGCACAGAGTGCAAGGTTCTGGGGTGCACAATGCCGGGTTCTGGGGTGCACGATGCTGATCCCAGGGTGCAGGTTCCTGGGGTGCAGGATGCCGGTCGCGGGGTGCGGGATGCCGGTGGCGGGCGGGGGNTCGCGGCGCTAGGACCGGGCGCGGCGGCGGGCGGAGCCTCCCCGGCGCTCGCCCCTCCGCCCGGCCGCTGCGGCAGAGTCTCGGAGGCGGGCAGGCGGCCGGTCCCTCCGGTCCCACCGGCAGCATCCCAGCCCCGCCATGGCTGGCGTCGGCTTCGCGGCGCACCGCCTGGAGCTGCTCGCCTCCTACCAGGACGTGATCGGCGAGGACAGCCCCACCGACTGGTGAGCGCGCCCGCCGCCGCCCCTTTGTCCCCGCCGCCGCCGCCCTTTGTGCGCGGAGCCGCCCGGTACCGGCGGCCGCGCCCCCCGCCGAGCCCCCCCCTCCACCTCCGGCGGCCCCGGCGCACAAAGGCGGGCAGGGCGGGGCGGCTGCGCTCGTCCCCGTGCCCGCACCTGCCCGGGGCGCGGTCCCCGCTTTGTCCGCCCCGCACGTGCGAGCGCCGGGACCCGCGGCGCGGGGGGGTCCCCGGGGCTGGGCCCGGGCCCCTCGCCATTGTCTGCATCCGCTGCAGAGCCCGGGGACCCCCGGACTCTCCGGATCTGGGATCTGGGGGCTGAGCATCCCTTCTCCCCCGGCCCTTTTATCTCTGGGGGGCTGAGCATCCCCCCCAAACCTCTCCAGCTCAGGGGGGCTGAGCATCCTCCCCCTGGGCTTCTCCATCTCTGGGGGGCTGAGCATCCTCCACCCCCCAGACCCTCCAGCTCTGAGGACTGAGCGTCCTCCCCGCGGGACCCTCCGTCTCTGCGGGCTGAGCATCCTCCCCCCCGGCCCTTTCAGCTCTGGGGGGCTGAGCAACCCCTCCTGGCCCTTCCATCTCTGGGGGGCTGAGCGGCCTCTCCCTCCAGCTTCTCCAGCTCTAGGGGGACTGAGCATCCTCCCCCTCTGGCTCCTCCACCTCCTGGGGGGCTGAGCATCCCCTCCCCCGGCCCCACCAGCTGCCGGCGCTCCCCAACCCCAGGGGCCGCCCTGCCGGGCAGGGGCTGCTGCTAGTGGGGAGGGGTGGGACCCCCTGCCCGGCCCTTCCTGCACCCCCCGGAGCCGCCGGGGCCGCTCTGGAGCCAGGCCCTGCTGCAGCCGGCGCAGGAGCCTGCAGGGAGCATCTGCCCCTGCCACCACCCCTCTCCCAGCGCCCACCCGCGTGTCCCAGCCCCTCCTGGGCACCGCTGACCCCCAAGACCCTTTCTTTGTCCGCTTGGGGTGCCTGTGCTGTGGGGGGGAGGGTGCTGTGAGCACCCTGAGGTGCTGCTCGCTGGGCAGCGCTGGGTATATGCCGTGCGTGCTTCTGGCTGGCTGGAGTGCCTGCTGTGCACCCACAACCCAGCTGGGAGTCGCCCAGCACCCAGCCCGGAGGCACCCGCTCCCTCGCAGGGATGCACGCTGCTCCCTAAGGCAGATCCCTGTGCCTGGAGCCGCTCTGGGAACACCCCCAGGCTGTGGGAGCCTGCTCAGTTCCCCCAACCCACCATCCCCAGATCTCTGGGGAGCCCCACGGTCATGCCGCCAGCCCAAGGGCACGGTGGGCGAGCGCGGTGCGTGTTGCCGGCCAAGAGGCAGCTGTCAGCCCTGGGTACATTTTGCTTTCCGGCATCCACTGCAAAGGAACCTTTCCTGCCAAAGCTGCTGAGAGCAGCAGAAACCGTTCCTGGGAAGGGAAGCACCGGGACCAGGCCCCCTGACACCTCCAATTTTGAACCCCAGAGGGGCAGCAACCCCCCCACCACCTCCATCCTCGGGGCTGAGCTTGCCCCATCGTTCCCAGTCCCTCCATCCCATGGTCGTCGGGGATGCCTGGTACTCGGTGCCAATGGGAGCAGCATCCCCGCTGCAGGGCCTTGTGCCCGGGTGCAGGACGAGGGGTGATTCTGGGGGGTCACATTAGGCAGGAGTGATGGGGACTGTCACCAGCTGGTGGCAAAGGCTGGCTCAGCCCAGGGCCTGTGAGGACACTGCTGGAGCCTGGCCCTGGGCTGGTGCTGGGGGATGCGACCCCCCTCCAGCTGGGGTATCTGTGTTTAGACTGGGATTCCCTCCTACTCTGAGTCCGGTCCTGGAGGGTCCAAGCATCATCCCCTCCCCCTGCCTGGCCCCGCGGAGGCTGCTGGGGCCCATTACTTGATCGGAAAGGAATTTGGTGCTGCTTTCTGAGCACACGGACTCCCTGGAGCTCCCAGCCACATTGGAAACACATGTGCCCAGGCTGGGGCAAGGCAGGCTAGGGGGGATGATCCCCCTCCCCGGCCACAGTGTGGGGTCAGGCAGCTGTGGGTACCCTGAGTGCTGGCACCTACAAGTGCTGCTGCAGGGAACAATGGGGCCGAGGGCACTGGGTCACTGTCCCCTTGGTGGGATCCTTGCTAGAGCCCCCTGGCCACGGAGACCTCTCCTTCCTGGGCTGCATGGGACACCTCGACCTGTAGGTGACCCCCACACCCAGACCCCAGGGAGGGGAAAGGGGTTGGCAGGGCTCGAGGGGAGGGTTAAAGCCTGAGGAAGCGATGCATGACGCTGCCTACACCCCCTGTGGCATGGCTGGTCCCTGCTGCTGGGCTTACGGTGACACTGTCAGGCTTTGGGTCCCTGGGTGCCCTGCAAGGGATGCTGCTGGCCCCCAGCATGGCTCCACTGGCCCCTGGACTGGAAACCTCAGGATCCTCCATCCCAACACAGATCAGGCTGTGCTGTGCTCAGGACAAGGCTCTGTCTCCATGATGGTGCCAGGGTTGTGGGCCCCTGCCAAGCCCTGGCTGCCCTGGAAGCACCCCGGTGGTGGGGAGAGCAGGCAGTGGGTGCCCCCAGCACCCCCAGGCTCCCCTACCAGTGATGCCGTGGCTCTGCCCTATTTGTTTTCCGGCTCTGCAGCCATCTCCAATCCACCCTGGAGCCCCCACCCTCTACCCGCAGCCTTGGGCTCCTCCAAACTGTCCCCTTCCCCCCATTCCTGGGGGATCACAGCTGGTTCCCCAGGCAGGGGATGCGTTTGCTGCCATTCCCAGGCGCAGGCATCGCAGACGGCGCGTTGCAGCTGCTTTGGGAGCCGGCGCCGGCTGGGGCAGCCGATTAGCGGGATCGGGATGTGCGGATTAAAGTCAATCTTGTTGGTGCAATTATCTGCAGCTTGCTGCTGGGGGCTTAGGGGGGCGGTGGGTGCGGGAGACAGAGGAAAGCCCCCTCCAGGTTAGGAACCCACCTGCCTTCTCTTGTTTTTGAGCTGCAGGGGGTCCAGTTTTGGGGGTGGCTCTGCCCCTTTGGGCCCTCCGTTTCCATCCGTGAGTCCAGCCTTTATCTGGAAGCTGTGTGCTTGGGTGAAGACAGCTCTGCCCAGCACCGTGGGGATTTTGGCACTTTGGCAAGCACTGCACCGGTGCTGCCAGCCGAATGCTGATCGGCAGAGCCGCCTGTCTGCCCTGGTGCAGGGATTGCGGGGGGTGTGGGGGGGTCCAGCACGGGCAGCCCCAGCTTTCCCAGCACGGCGCGTGACGGTGGCAGGTTTGGGTGCCTGCCAGGCCCCGGCAGGTCCCCGCTGCCTGCCTGCCTCCCCCGCTCCCCTCTGCTAATCACCTCGTCATCGGGAGAGCTGCATCCCAGCTGGGATGGGGGGGTTGCCATGGCGACAGAGGATGCTGGTTGCCTAGCAACATCCATCCTCGCCCACCCACCCTGGACTGATTTGGCATGCGTCTTCCCCCCTTATAGATGGCTGCACGCCTCTGGGGAGGGGCAGGCAGGCGGGGGTCCCCGTGGAGCCCCCGGGGGTTGGCCAGGGTGTGGCAGGGAGCTAGAGGGGGTTTCCCATCCACCAGGAGCGGTTTCTAAGGAGCCGGTCTCCATGATGGCCCCATCACACCCTGATGGCACATTGATTTGCTGCTGCTGGTGCTCCAGCGTCCTCCCCCAGCCTGGTGCCTGCTGGGCCAGTGGCTCACGCAGCCAGGCACGTGAGCAGCCCCAGGTTCCCCGCTGGGGTGTGGGGCTGTCCCCAAAGTAACTGGTGGGATCAGGGGGGTGCAGAGATAAATGTGGAAGGAGCTGTGAGGCCATGGTGGCTTGCAGCACAGTGTGGCAGCCAGCTGGTCCCTGTGCCCGAGTAACTTCTGTTCCCAACCTTGGGATGCTGCCCCACAGCTGTTGGCCAGCAAGGTCAGGGAACAGGCCCCATTAGAAGTCCTACCTGCTCTACCTGGCAGCCTGGCCCTTTGCAGTGGCAATGTACAAGAGGTTGAAGTGGCAGCGTGGCAGACTGGGGACACCTGGCTTGTCCCCCAGGACCTGCCCTGACCTTAGTGTTAGCAGGATGGGGAAGTGGGGGGCTGCCCCATGCTCCCTCTAGCCATGACTCACCCACACTGTCTCCCCAGGGCCCTCTACACGTACGAGGATGGCTCCGACGACCTGAAACTGGCAGCATCTGGAGGTAAGGTCCCCTGTCCCTGCAGCTGGTTTGGCTCTGCGAGCATTCTTCCCAGCACCCATCCTGGTGCTGGGTGGACGTGGGCTAATGGTGCCGTGCCAGGTGGAGGTTTGCTGGAGCTCTCTGGCCACTTTGAGATCCAGAAGGTGATGTATGGCTTCTGCAGTGTCAAGGACCCCCAGGCCGTGCTCCCCAAATACGTCCTCGTCAACTGGGTGAGTGGGGGAGGACATGGTGGGGTTGACCCGTGCCCACTGGAACTGCAGGGTTGGTATGGGCATGGCTGGGTGTATGGGAGGAGCCCGTGGTGGCCGGGTGGTCCGGGTGCCCTGCATTCCTGCTGTGCCCCATGGTGGTCAGCGGGGTGGGAGTCACCCTGCTGCCCCTCCCTGACCACTGCAGGTGGGCGAGGATGTGCCAGATGCCCGCAAGTGTGCTTGTGCCAGCCACGTGGCCAGGATTGCTGAATTCTTCCAGGTAGGTGATGCTGGGGAAGGGGGGAATGATGTCCTCAAGGCACCGACCCCAGTCTCTGATGGCCATTCACCACCCCCAGGGAGTGGATGTCATCGTCAATGCCAGCAGCGTGGAGGACATTGACCCGGGGGCCATCGGTCAGCGTCTTTCCAATGGCCTGGCCCGTGTCTCCAGCCCGGTGCTGCACCGCCTGCGGCTGCGGGAGGACGAGAACACTGAGCCTGTGGTAATGTCCTCATGGCAGCAATGGTGGAAGGACATTCCTCCTGCCCAGGGCTCCTGTCTGCCACAGCCCTTCACCCCGTGTGCCGCTTACTGTTATTCCCCCTCGCTGATCCCAGCCCCTCTGCCCCCCCACCTCTCCTCCGTCCCAGGGCACCACTTACCAGAAGACCGATGCCACCGTGGAGATGAAGCGGCTCAACCGGGAGCAGTTCTGGGAACAAGCCAAGGTGGGTACAGGGTAGGGGGCTGCTGGAATGGGGTGGACCTCCAATGGGCTGATGAGCAGCCCCATACTTCATCTCCCTATTTCCCCACCAGAAAGAGGAAGAATTGCGTAAGGAGGAGGAGCGGAAAAAGGCCCTGGATGCCAGGCTGCGGTTTGAGCAGGAGCGGATGGAACAGGAGCGGCTGGAGCAGGAGGAACGGGAGCGGCGCTACCGGGAGCGTGAGGAGCAGATCGAGGAGCACAGGCATGTCAGGGACTGGGGGTTGGGGGGAAGCCGTGTCTCACGGGCTGTGGGATGGTCCCAGGGTGGTTGCGCACACACTGTGAGCGTCTGGGTGGGCACATGGGGGTTTGTCCTTGCTGAGGATGGGGTCGGGCAGGGCAGGCAGGAGCCGGTGCCCAGCCCCTCTATCGTGCCCCCTTCTCAGGCGGAAGCAGCAGAGCATGGAGGCAGAGGAGGCTCGGCAGCGCCTGAAGGAGCAGTCCATCTTTGTAAGTGCCACAGTGGACACTGGGACAGGATTGGAGGCAGAGCTGCTGCCCAGCATTCTGGCTAGGGAAGGGCTTTTCCCAGCCGGGGACCACAGGGCCTGGGGGTGATGCTGTGTGTCTCTTCCCAGGGAGATCAGCAAGAAGAGGACGACAGGCAGCAGCTCAGGAAATCGGAGTCAGAGGTGGAGGTAAGTGCAGCAGTGCCAGGTGCCGGTTGTTGCTTCCCAGCCAGCAGTTCCCACAGCTGGATGGGAACCCAGATCAAGGAGGGGAGTGCAGTGGGGGTGGTCCCACAGCCCTATGCCATCAGGGCAGTAGGTCTCAGCCTCCCTCATCATCCATGCAGGAGGCTGCTGCCATCATTGCTCAGCGGCCTGACAACCCCCGGGACTTCTTCAAGCAGCAGGAGCGAGTGGCGTCGGGCAGCAGCGATGCCGTCTCACCAGGCAGCCACAGGACAGGTGAGGGGTTGGGGGGGCTGTGGAGCAGGTGAGTGTGGTGCTATCAGGGGTCCCCACAGCTCGGCAGGTTGCAGCGGCATCTGGGGGGGACCAGGGCTGTAGTGTGGGGAGGGGGTGCACCTGTGCTGCCCCCAGCACCGTGACTGTGGGTGCTGGGGCATGAGGATCACAGGGGTGTCATCCTGCTCTGCAGTGCCACCGTCACCGCCACTGCCGCTGCACCTTGTGTGGCCCCTGTGGCCGGCACAGCTTGGCAGGACCTGGATGCTGGGGTGTCTTTTAGCAAAGAGGGTACTCAGCCTGCTCCCTCCTGAGTGTCGTCTGCTCATCTGTCACAGCACCGTGCTGGCAGCCAGGGTGGCAGCATGGTCAGAGCAGCAGGGCTGGACAGCTGGAGATCTAAGGATGGCTTGGGGAGGAAACTCGAACAATGAGGGAAGCTAAAAGGGGCAGGAGCGAGTAGGGCAGGTGTGAGGCACCTGGTGTGCCCCTGGCTGGCAGAGAATGCCGCACGGGGCGGCTGGGGTCCAGCCCTGGGACTCTCTTTGCATTGCTAGGGCAGGGGCTGGCTGTTGTGGTGTGCGCCTCCGTCTGTGTCACATCGTGGGGCTGTGCTGGGATCGTGTCAGGGCGCTGTGCTGAGGGGCTGTGCGAGGGGAGGGCCTGCGACGTGTGTCTTTGCTGTGTGGTCGTGCCATGGGCTGTGCCATGGGCTGTGCTGCGGGAGGGCTTGTGATGTGTGTCCTTGCTGTGGGGCTGTGCCATGGGCTGTGCCACGGGCTCTGCTGGAGGAGGGCTTGTGATGTGTGTCCTTGCTGTGGGGTTGTGCCATGGGCTGTGCCATGGGCTGTGTTGTGGGGCTGTGCCTCCGGGCAATGCTGTGGGGCTGTGTGCCGGGGCTGTGCTGTGAGTTCATGCTGTGGGGCTGTGCTGTGCCTGAGCAGATAGTTGGTCCCACGGCTGTGTCTTGGCTTCTCTCTCTGTCTGGCCACACAGCACTGCCTCCCATCCTTCTGTCCCACTGCCGTTCCATCCTCTTGTCCCATCGTCCTCCCATCCCACTGTCAGTGCCACCTCCCATCCTGCCGTGCTCCTGTCCTGGTGCCCCAGCCCCACTATGGCTGCGCTGAGCAGGGACTGACCCATCTCTTTGCATTCTCTTTCTGTCTCTCTCTCTCTCTGTCTGTCCGTCTGTCTGTCTTTCTCTTAGCAGGTCGTCTGCACTGTCCATTCTTAAAGACAGCTGACAGTGGGCCACCTTCTTCCTCCTCCTCCTCTTCCTCCCCCCCGCGGACCCCCTTCCCCTATATCACCTGCCACCGCACCCCAAATCTCTCCTCTTTCTTCCCATGTAGGTAGCTGGGAGCCCCTGGGTGTGCAGCTCGTAGGGGCTGAGCCATGGGCGGCCACCCCATAGCTTGTCCCAGCCCCACAGCACACTGGACTGACAGCAGAGGCCCCCCCATGGGCACCCTGAGAGGGTTGGGCACCCATGCAGAAGCTGCGCCTGCACCCACAGACACCGTGGGGCTGGGGGATGTGGCAGGCTGCGCCCTTGGGACAGATGGGGACAGAGCAGAGCTGTGCCCAAGAAGATGATGCTCTGCTGTGTGATGAAGCAGGCTGTGCCCGTGGGATAGAGAGGGTGCGGGGTAGGCTTTGCTCATGAGGCAGATGGAGATGGGGCAGGCTGTTCCCGTGGGATGTGTCTGCCATGCCTATGGAACAGAGGCAAACGGGGCAGGCTGTGCCCTGGACTGCGTGGGACTGTGTCCACAGAACAGCGCTGGATGGAAAAGGCTGTGCCCATGGTGGGACCTGCACCCTTGGGTGCACCTGCAAATGAGGATGGGATGGGCTGTGCCCTGAGTGGAAAAAGACTGTGTCCATGGGGCAGGAGGAGCTAGACGGTGCCCAGTGCCAGGTGGGGCTGTGGCCCCTGGCTGGGGGGCAGCAGGACGTAGAGCAGTGCCTGCAGAGGAGAGGCTATGCCAGGGCCCAGCTGCACAATGTATGAGCAGGGCTGGCATGTGCCTTGGCAGGTGCAGGGCTGCCTGTCTCCATACCCGGTGGACGTGGGGGCTGTGGGGACAGTGGGCGATGTCCATGGGGTGGCACGGTGGGACCTGCACCCTTGGGTGCACCTGCCCTGCCACAATGCGGTGGCAGGTGTGTGGTGACGTGCACTGTACAGCTCATGGTTGATGTGGGGCAGAAGCAGGGGCGGTGCTGGTGTTCCTCCTCTGTGCTGGCAGTGTCCCCCACGCCACCCCGTCTCCCTTGTCCGCAGGCAGCCAGTCGGACGCTTACCGCAAGGCCTCGGCAGCAGGCTGCAGCCCTTGCGAGTCCAGCCCAGCTGCCACGCCACTGGGCGAGCTGGGCACCCGCACCTTGGGCCATGAGACGCCGGCAACGCCCAAAGGTGGGCGCAGGGCTGGCACTGCCTGCTCCTGCCTGGGACTGCCCCGCCACATCCCTGTGATTCCCCTGCTGCAGCCCCCTCGCCTCCTCTGCAGTCCCCGCTGCAACCCCTGCTGCAGCCCTGCCAGCCTCCCCTGCGTCGCTCAGTGCATCCACACTGTCCTGTCTGCACCCCTCCAATACATCCCCCGCCGCCTGTGCTGTCCCCCCAGCACATCCCCACCGTATCTGTTGCTCTGCGCCGCTGCATCCCCGCCGTCATTGTTGCATCCCCTCCATCTCCAGTGCGTTTTCCACCATCAGTGCATCCCTGCTTTGTCTCTGCTGCGGCCCCTTTCATGCGTTCCCCCACCTCATCTCCAGTGTGTTGCCCCAGCCAGTGCATCTCCGCTATTGCCAGTGCCTGCTCCGCTCAGTGCCCACCTGCATCACCCCAGTGCATTCCCACTGTCTTTGCTGTGACTCTGCCCTGTCTGCTCCAGCTCCCAGTACATCCCTGCCGGTGTTGCTGCCCCCACACCGCCCCACCCCATGAGTCCCTGCTGTCCTGCTGCATCCCAGCCAGCTCTGCCACATCCCACACATGGCCCTGCTGAATCCTTTGGTGCATCCCAGTTTTTCCCTTCTGCATCTCCCGGTGCAGCCCTCCCTGTCTCCTCCACATCCTGATGTGCTTCCTAGCTACTCCCCATACCCCATCAGGTCCCAGGTGCCCCTCCCCTGCACTCCCACAAGGGATCACCCACACCTCCAACCCCAGGGCTCACCCTGCCACTACCTATGTCCCCTCTGCCCCTGGTGACTGCCACTACCATCTCTCCCCATCCCTCCCCAGCCACTCCCACGCATCCCTGCAGCATCTCTGTGCTCAAGGGCTCTCACCCCCCACCCCACTCCATGCAGCTCTGTTCCTGGGTGTCTCCCGAGCTCCAGATGAGATTTTTGGGGGGTTTTGTCCCACCCTGCTGACTGCTGTCCTCCCCCTTGCAGACTCCCCCAGCCCCAGCACCCAGGAGGCTGAGCCAGCCGCCCCCGAACAGCACTGGCCCTTCCCGGGGCCCGAGGACAAGGCCACCGAGCCCGCTGGGGACGAGCCCAGCCCCAGGCCGGCATGGACAGCAGGGACCGATGCCCTGGGGGACCTGGTGACCCTGGAGCCTGACGAGCCCTCCCCTCCAGCCACAGCCACTGAGCCCCAGCCTGGGGAGACCCCCAACCCCGAGAGCCTCATCGACTTGTGGCAGAGTGATGGGGTGACCCCCGCCACCGTCTGGCCCCTGCCTGCTGCCCCCGTCCCTGAGGGGCCCCCGGCAGCGCTGCCCGATGAAGGGACCCTGCTGAGCCTGGATGAGTTGCCCGAGCCCCCTGCCACCTTCTGTGACACAGAGCAGGAGGAGGTAGCAGCTGGTGGGGAGGACCCCCAACCCCAGGGGCTCGTCTGCCAGCACACCCCCCAGGAGGACGCCCCAGGCCGAGAGACGCCCCCCATCACCAATGGGGAGATGGCCCCCAAAGATGGGACGCCAGGTCGTGGGGAGCAGGTAAGCATAATTGGGAGCATCATTGGGCAGAGTTGGGAGGTAGTGGGGTGGACAAGGGGGTACCTGACCACCTGCACATGCCCCCCAGGCCAGCGAGGGCTACTTCAGCCAGTCCCAGGAGGAGGAGGTGCCCCCCGCCGAGGAGCTGTCGGCCAAAGCCCCCCAGCCCATCTTCTACAACAAGCCCCCAGGTGAGTGGGGACAGGGAGGGGACATCTGCCCCTCCTCTGCGGGACCATTCATCCCACAGCACTCTGACCCCACTGCTCCCCGTCCCCTAGAGATCGACATCACTTGCTGGGATGCAGACCCCCTGCCTGAGGAGGAGGAGAGCTTCGGCGGGGGGCTGTAAACCTGGCCCCCCACTGCAGAGCAGGCAGCCCGCCCTGGGCAGTGCGGGGCTTGGGGGGCTGCAGCCGGGGGCCGGGCCCCCCCTCGCCCCTCTGGGGCCCCGCAGGATGAGGCCTCTGGGTGGGGGCCACCCCATTGTGCCCCCACTCCGGGGCACCTTTTACAGCCCCCCCATCTCTTTCTCTCTTTTTTAAGTTGTTGGTAGGAGCCGTATCAACCCCTCAGCCCCCCTTAGCAATTCCCCCCCTTGCCCCATGGCCCCTTTGAGGGGGGACGCACGCTCGCATCCCCTGCCTGGCTGTGGGATGGAGTCCTCGTTCTCTTCGTGCCCCCCCCGGGAGCCCCCCAGTACTTTGCACGAGTTTAAAAAAAAA
>WAAB01017750.1:125377-184010 GCA_013389865.1 Piaya cayana
ATAAATGAATATGGCAATAAAGTGACCCGACAGAGGCGAGGCTGCAGCCGGCGGCATCCCCCCCAGCCCCCCAACACCGGTGAGGAGCTGGTGAGGGGCTTTTGTCCTCCCCTCCTCCTTCCTCACCGGGAACCCCCTTCTCCCCGGCTTGGCCCCCGCTTGGCCCCTCTCCCCCCCCTACGGTAACTGTTTTTGGAAAGCACAAGTTCTGTACCGGCGGTGTGCTCATGTCTGTTAATAAATAAAGCGACTCCCACGGGGGTGCAGCCTGCTGGGGGGGCTGGGGAAGGTGGGGGGGGCTGTCTCTGCCCCCAGGTTCCTGCGACGCCAGCCTTCCAGGAGGCAAACCCGAGCCACAAACTTTTATTCTCAAACTGTAACAAACAAAAAATTTAAGAAACAGAGCAGAGTCCGAGTCCCCAGCGCCCCCGGCCATGGGGGGGCCAGCGGGGGCCAGACGGGGAACCAGCCCCTTCCGTGCCGGTGGCAATGGCCTGTGCCGGGGCGGCTGTCCCCGGGGTGACACGGGCACCCAAAGCCACCTCCCTCCCGGTGCCAGAGCGGCACCTGCGGCGAGGTCCGGGGTTCCCCCGGGGCCACCGTTAGACAGCGGTAGTCCTGCCAAAGAGGGGCATGGAGACCGGGAGGTGCCAGGGTCCCGGCTCGTAGGTGTCCCTGCTGCTGAGCTCTGAGTCCGTCCAGCTGGGAAACATGCGGGGGGAGCACTCTGCCTGCAGGTAGAGGTCCGGGCAGGCAGGGCTGGGGCTGGCTGAGCGGGGCAGGTGCAGCGCCGAACCGTAGCCGGCGTCCAGGAAAAGGGGTTTGTAGCTGGGGGGCTGCTCCTGCTTCTCCAGCCGCTCGTGGCTCAGGAAGGGGGCATTGATTTTGCGGTAAAGCCCCCGCGTGTCCATCAGCACCTCGCTGTACGGCGGGGGGGGCTCTGCCATCAGCAGCGCCTCCTCGTAGCACGGCGGCTTCGACAGGTCTGATTCTGCAAGGCAAAGCCCCCCCCGGACCCCTGCGGCCATCAGTGCTGCGCCCCAGCTCTCACACCATATCCCCCCAAGAAAAAGAGGGGAGGGATGCACACGCTCCAGGGTTGCCAAGAGACCCACCGCCCCATTCCTTACCGTGCCGGCAGCTCCAGGGCCTGGGGGGTGGGATATGGTGGGGGTGATGATGGTGGGGCTCGAGGCGGAGGCGGTGGGGGATGGCGATGCTGGGGGTGCTGCCCCCGTAACCCTCGTAGTGCAGCGGCTCCAGCTCCAGCGCACGCAGGCTCTGCTCCCGCAGCCGCTCCTCCTGCTGCCGCTTCACCCGCCGCCGCAGGTAGCTGCAGAAGCAGCACAGCAGCACGATGAGCCCCCAGATGAGCCAGAAGCCTGCGAAGCAGGTGAGGAAGGTGTAGGTGCCCTGGGACATCACCATCTTGGCTGCCGGCCCCGGGGGGAGAGACCCCCGGACGGGATGCTCAGGATGGCGGCAGGGCCAGGGTGGGACCCAATGCCGTCAGGGCCACTGAGGGCATCTCCCCAGGCCGTGCCCGTCTCCTCTGGCCCGTGGGCGCCTGCCGTCAGGGGTCCGTCCTCGCCATGGAGCTGGGGGGGGGCTGCAGCGGGTGGGTCAAGCCTGGGTGCGGCGGGCAGGCGGCGGGGNGGGATGGGGTGGCGGTGCCCATCGCGGGGAAGGGGGCTGCCTGGGAGGGGTCCCTGCAACGAGACAAGACGGGGAGCGTGAGCAGGGACGCCGTGTTCCCATGGCGACTCGCTCCACATGCGCAGCGGTGCCCGCAGACGACGAGGAGCTGTGCCCAGCCCCACACGCACCTCCGTTGCCACAAACCCACCCTCCTTGGGCACCTCCGGCACCCTGAGGCAGAGGACCCGCAGCATCAACACCTTTGAGGCCATGGGGCACCCGCTGGCATCCCCCACCTCCTGCCCACCCGCTGCACCCCAAAATGGCTGCAGAGCGCAGGCAGCTCGGCCGTGGTGCCGCCCCGCAGCGCGGTGCCCAGGGAGGAGGTGGGATGTGCGGAGGCGGCACATGGCGCTCACGGCAGCACGTGCGCCGCGGCCACGGTCAGCCTTGCGGTGCCCAGGGCAGGACAGGGGATAGTGACAATTCCCATTGTCACTCCTGGCAGATCCCTGGCTGTGGGCTCGGTCACGTCCATCCAAGCACCGACCAGGGACAGCGTGTGCTGGGGTGGAGCCACATTGCATCAGTGAGTGGGGAGCAGCACCCATGGGTGCTGGCAAGCAGGCACATAAGCACCCGTCAGGATTATTATTATCGTGGTGTGGGAGAAAATGGGCTCGCTGCCACAGAGCAGGGCAAGCGGCCCAGGGCAGGTCACCCACAGAGGAGCCACTGCTCCCATGGGTTTCCGCTTGGCACAGGGGATGCCCGGCTGCCCCGTGGGACTTGGCCACCCCGGCCAGGGCTCCATCCAGGGGTCACTGTGTGCCACGGGGGCTGGGGGGGCAGCAGGGAGGGAATCGGGGCCAGAGAGCTGAGCCAGGCCACAGGGAATGAGGGATGGGGGAGGAAGGAAGGATAGGATGGGATGGGGGGAAAAGGAGGAGAAAGAGATGCAGGAAGGGATAGGAGGAGGAAGGAGGGATGGGGGAAGGAAGGAGGGATGAAATTGGGGGGAAGAAGGAGGAATGGGGGAAAAGGAGGAAGGGATGGTGGAAAAGGAGGAGGAAGGAATGGGAGGAGGAAGGAGGGATGAAATTGGGGGAAAAGAAGGAGGAAGGGATGGTGGAAAAAAAGGAGGAAGGGGTGGGGGAGGAAGGAGAGATGGGGGTAAAGGAGGAGGGATGGGATGGGGGAAAGGAGGGATGGAGGAAGGAAGGGGCCGGAGAGCCCTGGCCACGCTTCGGAGGCAGATGTGGGCAGCGGGCACTGCTCTGTCACGCAGACAAAAGCGGAGGCAGCGGCAGCACCGGGATGTGGGTCCCGGGAGGCGGCCGGCTCGATGCAGGCGCAGCTCGCCAGCCCCGGCTGCAACAGGCTCCGCATCCCGGGTATCCCCGGGGCTGGGGCCACCGTGCAGGCAGGCCCCGGGGTCGGGCACCGGGATAACGGCGGGGAGGACGCACCGGGCAGCAGGTCGGGGAGCGGTGGACGCAGAGCCGGCCCGGGGACACCCACGCAGGGCGGGGAGCGACCCCCGAGCCCCGCATCCCCGCTCGGAGCGGGGACACCCCGGCGAGGACCTCCCCGCTCCCGGTGAGGCAGCGCCGTCCTTCCCATCCTCCTACTCCTCCTCCTCGCCCGCCGGTGAAGGATCCGGTGCGCGCCCCCCGTTCCGCGCCCCCGCCCCGGCCCCGCTGCCCCCGCAACAGGCGGAGGCGCCGCGCCCGCTCCCCCCGCGGCTCCCGTTACCGGCGGGCACGTGGCTCAGGCGGCGGCCGGCGGCTCCATGGAGCGGCTGCGGCGGGGGAAGGAGGGATGGATGGACGGATGGATGGATGGGGGGGAGGGAGAAGGGAAGGGGGGGGGACTGTCCCGGTGCGCGGCGCCGCCGCCGCCTCCCGGCGCTGTCTTTGTCTCCGGTGAGCGCTCCCGCGCCGCCGCCGCCCCGCCCGAGCCCCCGCCCCGCCGCTCCGCCCCGCCCTCGGCTCGGGGAGGGACACGGCGCCCCCCCGGCACCCCTCTGCCCCGGGGCTACCGACCGGGAACGGGCACTGACACGGGAATCCCCCCCTCGCCTCGGGATGCCGGTGGCGAGAGGGCCGGGGCATCCCCGGGAGGTGGCGGCGGGTGCGCTCCGGGGGTCCCCAACGTGGGGCGATGCACGGGCCTGGAGGGCTGCTGGGCACCCCCTCTCCGCGGTGCCAAGCTCGAGGGCGACAGAGCAGGGAAGGGGCAGCCCCGCACGGCCCCGGGAGACACGGGCACGGCGAGGGTCAGAGGTGGCACCGGGGGTGCTGCCCCGGGGACCCCCTCGCTGCCGGTGCCCCGGGGCCGTGACCACGCCGGTTCCTCCCCGGCCGGGAGGAATTCCCGCATCGTCGTCCCGGGGCTGAGCCCCCCCCCGCGGCTCCGGCCCCGACTCACCTGGCCGGAGCGCGAATCCCGCGGGCGGAGCTCACGCCGGGGCCGGGGGGGCCCGGGCGGCGGAGGGCAGGGTCCCGGGGCCATGCAGCGGGGCTCGGGGGGGCCCTCGCGACGCCGGGACCGCGGGCATCGCCGGGGCGCGCGGGGGAGCCGCTTTCCCCTTCCCTTTCCCGTTCCCCGCGGCGCGGGGGAGCTCCCCGAGACACGGGGGGGCCGGAGGAGGAGCTGTTGCCCAGGCAACAGCTGAGAGCATCCTTCATCCCTGATATCGGGTACCGGAGCTGCCATCGCAGCCCCACGGCTCCAGGGGGGACCAAGGAGCCCCGAGCCCACCCAGAGCCCACTTGGGCCCGTGGGGCACAGAGCCACCAGTTCTGGACGTGGCTGAACCCCACAGAGCCCCTCCTCTGCACACTGCTCCCTCCCAGCAGGGACAGGGATGGGGACAAGGTGCCCCCCAAATGCTGGGGCACCACGGGGCACAGGGGAGCTGGGAGCAGGCAGAGCTCCCTCCACTCCCTGCTCAGGGCTCAGCCACGAGCTGCCCCCCCCGCCCCAGCCCTACCTGCAAAGTCATGCTCAGCTCATGAGACACCCCTAACACCTTGGTGACCCCAGGACCACTGTGCCAGGGGCCTGCAGCTCAGGGAGCACCAGCAGGGCAGCACAAGCATCTCTGGCCACTGCGGTGGGATCAACAATTCCCAGGTAGTCCCCATCCCCCCCATGCTGCATGCTTTCTTCCTTCCATGGCTGCAGAAAATTCCTGGATTTTACCCCAAGATGCCCCCTCTGAGTGTGAGAACTCCTCCTCGGCCTGCTCCCATAGCAACTGTTCCCTAGCTACCCAGCCGCACTTGCTATTCTCATCCCTGTGCAGCTGTGTGTGGCCCCCCCGCGCTGCGCATGAGGCTGCCGAAGCTGCCGCCGGCCCTGAACCCCAAACCCACCCTGTTTCCACCATGACCAGGCTGCCCACCTTTACACACTGCCCTCTGGCAACCGTCCCGACCCTAACCCTGCACACACCGTGTCCCCTCACAGCATGATCCTCCTTTGAGGGGCTGTCCCCTGGGCTAAGGGGACAGTGGTCCATGCTGGCACAAGGTCCCTCTGCAAAATTCTCCCTGAAGCAGTGATGTGCAGCACCCAGAGGGGAGCAGGATTCTGCCTTCGGCCCCCCAGCACGCTTTTGACAGCTCTGGAGCTGCCCAAGGGCAGAGCAGAGGGACACACACCCCAGGGGACACAGCAGACAGGAGCAGCCTGATGGCATGAGGCTCCGGACCAGTCATGACCCCAGCAGAAACTACCGAGGGCCACCCGCACTTCCTGGGTCTCAGCATCAGCTCCTACCCTGGAGGGAAACCCCAGCCTTTCCCTGCAGGACAGGAGCACCAGCAGAGCCCATGGTAACTCAGGAACGGGGTGGTCCTGCTCCTCTTTTCCTTACAGTCACCAATCCTATGCAGCCCAGAGCAGGCCCCACCTTGACTCAGCAGCAACACAAGGCACAGTGAATCTTATGCTTAATAAAAGATTAAAAATTTAAATACTCTCCAACTTTAGTGCAAGGCAAGCAAACGATACCACAGGTCCAAGTAGGTGCTCAGCCCCACCGGGGGGCCTGGCTCAGAATGGGCACGAGGCAGCAGCACACACGCATGTGTGTGCACACATACACACACAGAGAAGAGACAAGTTATTGCTCGGGACATAGCTGGGACGAATGTGCACAAGAGACAGGACACGTAGAACAGAGAGGTGGGCTCAGCCCCAGGGACTGGGGCTCTGGCCCTCCCACTCCCACCCTGCCCTCAGGCACAGGAGCTGTGTTGGCTCCCCAGGAAGCCTGGTGATGCACATGGAGCAGGGTACTGGCAGTGGGCTGCTCCCAGCCCTGCTTGCTCTTGGGTCACAGCTCCCAGCATGACCCCAGGAAGGAACATTCCCTTACAACAGCTCTGCTCCCGGAGAGCAGGGTCCCTTTTGTGTCTGCTCCTCCAGTATTGAGCTGGGCCTGGGAACCATGGCACTCCCAGCATAGAGTCCAGAGCTGGTGGGACCATCCTGCACCATGCTGGGGACCAGACTGACTCTTTGGACCTGCAGCAGGTACCTCCTGAGCAGGTGCCATGGGAGCAGCTGCGTGTATCCCGCTGTGCCACAGGCTGGAGAGATCAGCTCGCGGGAGCTGGCAGCATGTATGAGACGAGGCAGGAGGAAGTAGGCTCCGGCAGACAGGGAAGCAGGAACAAGGCAGTGATACTCTGCTGCCAGGATGCAATGGTAGACGCTTTGGCACAACGTTTTCCTGTGCCTCGGGGCTGAGCAACGGACTCCGCTGGAGCCAGGGATGCCTCAGCACAGCCAGAAAGGTCCAGGAAAGATGCTTTAGACACCTCAAGGCACGGACGGCCTCTGCCCAGGACTCCCTGGTACAAAGCTGGGACAGTCACTCCTCCCATAGGAGGACATTTGTGCCTGTGACAGGGTGGGGGCAGTGCCAGCCCCCACCTACAGATTAAAAATTGACATGTGATATGTACAGACCGACGTATATAAATATACACCAAACCTGCAGCGCCACTTTGGCACTGTGGAATGTGTCAGCAGAGCTGCTTCAGCCTGGCCTCGGCCCATGGCGGTGCAATCCCCCACTCTTACCCTGGGCCTGGGAGGGGAGTGGCAGCCAGCAGGCAGCAGCAGCACAATTCCAAGTGGCAGATTCAGAAGTGTCCAGGTCCAGGCCTGTTCCAGGGATGAGGGCTTGGCCCAGGCCAGAGCACTGCGGCCTGGGCTGCATGCTACTGCCAGCCCTGGTGCCGTCCTCACAGTCTTCAAATAACAGACATGTAAAGCTGTAAACAGATTCACCTTCCAGGGCCACTGCTACCTTTGTCCTTCAGGTTGGGCTGTTGTTCTGCTGGGCACCCAGAGAGGCAAGGGCGTCCCATGGGCTGGAGAACAAGCTGTGCTCTACAGTCGGGTGGGCTCTTCCTCACTGTCACTGCAGTTTCCACAACAGTCCTGAAGTCAGAAGGGCAAGGAGAGGGAGGAGGGAGAGAGGAGCACAGCAAGCAGAGGGTGAGCAGAGTCACACAAACCAGCCTTACAGCTGCCCTCTGGCAGGAAAGGGCCAGGCCTCCCCAGGGCCCACGCATGGGATTGCTACATGGAGGCAAGGGGACAACCCCCAGTCTGCAGGGAAATGGTCAAGCTGCATCTAGGAATTCAGCTCCTGGAAGACAGACTGGTGAGCACACAGCTGACTAGCTCAGAAGCTGGGAAGAAGATGGGCTCCATGGACTACAGCCACTCAGCGAGACAGCTCAGTGCCAGCACAGATGATCTGCCCCGCTCAGGGCTCAGCCGGCCGCAGAAGCAGCTGAAGTCCTTTCTGCTTGAACAGGAAAAAGTCTGAGCACAGGGTAATGCCAAACCCTCCATGGTTTCTTAACCCTTCTGTGTGTTCCAGACATCCAAAGAGAGGAGTGAAGGGAACTTCCCACAGCCCCCTGGGAGCAGAGCTCCCAGCAGCGGCAGTGCAGGGGCAGCTTTGGCTCAAGCTGAGGGCAAGGCCTCCCCCACAAAGGCAGCGAGAGCGTGGAAGCGGGATTAGTGGCTCAGGGGACAGTTAGAACAACAAGCAGCTTGTGCTCTGCTGGGGGAAGGGGTTAGGCACTGAAGGACAACACTCCTCTTTCCCAGATCTTGCCATGTCCGTGGGCCACCGGGTATTTCCCTGAGCAGAGCAGCCAGGAGAGACTGCTCATCTCTGGAAAGAAAAAACACGCGGGAAATCACAGCTCAACCCTTGCCATGGGAAGCTGCCCAACCTCTGGCAGGTCCTGCCTGCCTCGGGAAGGGCTGGGTATCCCAGCCCAGAGCTGGCTCTGGCTAGGGCAGCCCACTGAACAGTGAAGCACAACTTGGAGCTTGTCAGGGAAGCAGGAGTCAGCACCAGGTGGCTGAGAGTGGGTCCAAAGCCAACCAAGCTCGAGGCCCACAGCTGCAAGCAGCTGTTGAGAGCCAGCAGCCCAGACTTTGCCAGTCCTGGAAAGAAGGCAAAGACTGTTCTGGGCAGAGGAGACAGGCAGGCAAGCAAGCCCATAGCAGCTGCAAGACATTTCCGTTCTCCTCATCCCTCGAAAGCACTGCTCTCTCTGCCTGCTCAAGGTCTGACAGAAATGCTCTGGGGAGCCCAAGAGTCTTTTCTTGAGGGATGGTATTATTCAGACAGAAAGGGAGCAGACCTGCTATTTTAGTGCCTTGAACAACACCCCTCTGCCTTTGTGACTGCAGCATGTTTAGCCAGGACACTCTATCCCATCCCCAGCACAGGAAGTGGCAGCCAGGTGAGGGCTGGTTCCGTGCAGACTTGCATGGCTCCCTCTGAGAGCTCTGGGATCACCACCCAGCACAAGCGGGAACTGCCTGCTGCCCCTCTAGTGCCCACCTCCCTGCCAAATCTGCCTGGCACGGGCAGGAGCAGGCTCGTTGCTGCTAGAGGACTTGCCGTGGAAGAAAGGCTGGGCAAACACCCTTACCTGTCTGCTGAATAAGCGCTGGAGTAACCCTTTTTTGGGTTGTGGAGAAGGCTGCCCTTTCCAGTCTAGGTCTGGGGGCACTGTGCCATCTGTGCTAAAAACATTCAGCTCCTTAAAACACTCCGTCTCGATCATCTGGAAGAGGACAAAGATGGCTGCAGCAACTGCCACACAAAGCCCATCACCCAGGGCCCAGCAGAGGGCAAGAGCATCAAGGACAGCACAAATCCTGCGGGACACAGCTCTCTGCCATGGTAGGCAAAGACCTGTTCTGCAAACCTACCTCGTTCTGCCAAGGAATGGGCACGCTTCCTGTAGCAAACTTCTGGTAGAAGTCATTGTCTGTGGGCTCCAGCTCCACTCCTTTCACTGTGGAGAACTGCTCGATGTCCAGAACATCTTTGCAGTAGATGGCCTGAGGCTAAAAAGCACAACAGCTGCTCTAATGACAGGCCCCACGGACAAACCATCACCTCAAATAACCACAGCTTGCAGCCAAGCCCAGGCCTCGTCTCCTTGCAGCCCAGTGCTTGCTTGATCCCTGTTCTGCCAGGCTCCAGAATCAAGAGGCAAGGGGATGGGCACCATCTCCTTAGTTAAGCTACCCCAGGGTCCCCGCCTCCTTTGACAGCACCAGTGACTGAAGAGGTCAGGACATGGAGAGGCACTTACATCTGGCTTGAAGGGAGGGTCCAGCATGCCTGCTTCCAACCTCTTGAAGTTAAGGTGCTTGAAGAGAGGGTGCTCCTTCACTTCCTTGGCCCCAGATCCTCGGCACCCCAAACGCTCCAGAGGGTCTTTACACAGAAGCTGCAACACAAAGGAAATCAGTGCCCCAGGTAGAGGGCATTTCAGACAGGAGTAGCCCTGAGGTCAACCGGGCTCCTGCAGTGTCTCTAGGGATGGCACGGGCCCAATGGGCAGCTGGGAAAGCAAGGAATTAAGGCATGTTGGACCCTCTCTTTCAGTGCCTCATCAGAAACAAGGGAACCTGGCTGCCAGCAGCACCTCTATAAGGAGCAGCCTTGATGCTCCCCTGCTGCATGCAAAGAGGTAGTGGGAGCAAAGGGACAGGGATGTACACTCGTACCATAGTGCAGAGGGAGCGGGCGCAAGGTGAGAACTTCTCTGAGTACTCCTCCTGCACTTCCTTCACCAACCGCTCCACCTCCTCCCGCTTGATCTTCTTCTTGCGCTGCTGGAATGGAGACTGTCCTTCAATCATCTCATACACCAGGCAGCCCAGAGCCCACCAGTCTGGGCTGAACGTGTAGCGCTCATTCTTCACCACCTCTGGAGCTATACAGGAACAGGGGGGAAGGACATGTGAAGGCAGGGAGGATGTGTGTGCAGTCAGAGACCACTTTGTGATTAAACTAGGGACACTTACCCATGTATCCAACTGTCCCCACCCGGCCCTTGATTGTTTGGCCCTCTGGCACATGCACAGCTAGGCCCAAGTCAGAGATACGGATGTGACCTGCACAGAGGAGGAGGCAAGTTAACAGGACAAGGTCAAGGGGCCATATTTGAAGCTGCCAAGAACACAGAGCAACCCTCTTTCGAACAGGGGAAGAGAGAAGGACTCAAGCCCAGGGCTCCTCTTGGCCCTGCACTCACCGTGGTCATCCAGCAGTATGTTCTCTGGCTTCAGGTCCCTAGGAAGGAAGGGACTGGATTAGCAAGAAGCCTGTTGTCAAAGCAAAGGATATAAGCAACTGTGACATCTCAAGAAGTCAGATAAACAAGAAAGGCATGCAATGCCCCTGCCTCAGGCTCACAGATAATCTTCCCCTCACCCCTGCCCTACAGTTAGTCCTACAAGCTCTCCCGTCCTGGGCAGAGAGACATGACAACTTTCAACCCTCCTCAAGGAAGCAGCAAGCCTGTGGCTGATTCCCTCTTGGCAACTGCAAAACTTGCTACAGGACAGGCCATGCAAGAGAGAAGGAGCAGAGGCTTCTGCTTGTCCTGCCCCAGGACAAGACACAGGGTATAACCAAAGGGACTTCCCAGCCTCATGGATTAGCCATGCTACCCCTAACGCTGCACCACACAAGCCAGTGAGTACAACCATGTCATCACCTTGCTCTCCCTCCTGCCCAGCTCTCATTCTCGAGCGTATTGGAGCAGCCTACCCTCCTTTGCTCTAGTGTCAATACTGCCCAGGGAGTTAAGCACCCAAGAGCCTGCCCCGAGGCGTTCACAGCACAATCACATCCTGTTCTCGATGATTATTTACCAGGACAAGGAAGCCAAACTAAGCTCTCCCATCTCTCCCACGAGATCAGCTTTCTGTTCCCCATCCCCTCTCACCCAGCGCTGTGTTGCTTTCAAGCCTGGGCTTATTTCTTGAGCAAACAGACCCAGCTGGGCTAGTAAGAGCAGCAGGAACCCTCTTGCTTCTGCAACCTGTACAAGGTCTCCCAGCAGGGACCAGGCAGCGCGCACCTGTACACTATCCTCTCATGGTGCAAGTCCTCAAGGCCACAGCAGATCTCAGCAGCATAGAAAGCTGCTCGGGGCTCCTCGAAGCCAGCCTCTCCCATGTGGTAGATATGGAACTTGAGGTCCCCTCCATTCATGAGGGTCAGCACTAGGCAGAGAGCATCTTTAGTTTCATATGCATAGGCTAAGCTCACCTGCAATTCAGGGCAGAAAGGCTGTTAGAAGACACAGCTGGAAGAGGGAGGTGCCCACGCACTGATGGGCGCTTTGCCACCCAAGCAGCCATTCACAGGGAGCAGGATTGGGCCTTTGCCAGCACAGGAGGCACAGGGGGAACTGTGCAAACCCAGGGAGAATGTACAAATGCCCAGCAGCCCCAGCACACCTCCTGAGACAGAGACAACACTATATCCCTGAGCCAGAACTGCTCCCCTCCATGGACAAGCAGCCCCCAACAGCAACCCCAAGGCAGTGTCTGAGGTCTCAGGCTGCCCACACCTCAGTGCAGCCAAGGAGAGAGCTCCTCACCACACAGCTTAGGGACAGGCTTCTGCCCACTTGGCTACCCGGAGACAGCTCTTGCTGCTTTCTTGTGTCCCATAGGTTAAGAAGGTCCTTGTGAGACCAGACGGGTGTTTGGGCCTCACTTTGGGGGCATTTACAGCATCTTGTGGAGGCAGTAGGAGGCCCTGCCAGACCCTGACCTGGCAGTTGCCAGAATCCTACTCCATGGGCAGGGCCTGCTCCTACCTCTCCATACTGTGTGAGGAGCACAGAGGTGCTGGGCCGGCTGGTTGGAGAAGGAATCAACCACCACAGCAAAGTGAGAGCAACTTCTATGTACTTACTACAAACCTACTGTTCACTTTTTCCAGGATTTGTTTTTCATTCAGGGCCATGGCCTCTCCTTTCCGCTTTTTTATCCGTTTCTTCTCTAGCTTCTTGCAGGCGTACATCTTCCCTGTGGCACGCACTTGGCAGGCACACACCTAGACGGGGGAACAAGGCTCAGCAACCTCCCACTACCTTGGAAGAGGCACTGGAAGGCAAAGATGTCCCTGTGGGCACGTCACGCTGAGGTTAGTGAGAAGCCCATTGTGAAAACAAAGACGAGGGGAACAGCAAGATCTCCATATGTCACATATGAGCAGCAGAGGGCTGTAAATGCCTCTGCCACAATGGCTGGTGCCTGGGAAGACAGAAAGCCACCCCAGAAGCAGAAGGAAACCTGACAGTAACAGTTTTCAGGAATGCAACCATCAGGAGTTCAGCACCAAGACACCAGGAACAGACCTGACACCCTGCCCAGGCGGCAGTACACACCACAGGGCACGTGCTACCTACCCTGCACAACATCTCCCACGCCTCCAGTGCCTGGCAGGAGGGGAGCACCTTTCCCTCCTTCCCCTCCAAGGGGAACTGACAGATCACCCAATGCCCAGAGCAGAGCAGTGCCTGGCAACAGGGCCCCCACAGCCCACACAGCCAGCAGCCCCTGCCTCCAGGTGTCAGAGCAGCTTGTGGCACCCTGACAGCCAACCCAGGTCTGCACCCACCAGCAGGTAATAGTGGCTGTTTGGTTCCCAGATACAGAGGAAATGCTGGTCACTCACCTCCCCAAAACCACCCTTGCCCAGCACACGGTACTGGCGGAAAGTGTTTTTGGTCACTGGCTGCCTATAAGGCAAAGGAAACTAGAGTGAGATGGGAGCAGGAAAGAGCAGAGGCTGAAGCCCAGACCACCCCTATGTCTTGGTCTGACAGACAGTGGTCCGCCTCGAAACCTCTGTGTGTGCAGATCTTGCTTCCCTGCGAGGCAAGCAAGGCTAGGGCAGCTGGTAATAATAGCAAATAGGAACTTAAGTCCATGGCAGACTGAGAGGAGTGACAGAGGTTTCTGCAGTAGCCTGGGGCTCCCAGAGCCAATAAAGGGCCCTGAAGAGAGCAGACAAAGCGAGAGCAGACAAAGGTCAGGCCCTTGGCCCCTTCTAGGTTCTAGAATGGGAAGGAACTCAAGGGGTCCCTCAGGTAGCCCATGCCAGCAGGGTGAAAATCTCCCAGTGATGATGCAGAGCGTTACCGTTCCAGCCATTTCCACTGCAGGAAGCGGTTGAAGTACAAGCTGTCGAGGTAGTCAGCAAAGGGAGCCACACTCAGGTAATCGTGGATAAGCCTAAGAGAGAGTAGAGCCAGAAAGAAGTGAGCAGGCCTGAGAGCCCTGTCATTTTGCCAGCCCCTCACCCAGCCCAGTACTGAACTGAATCACCTGCGCAGCCCTGGCCCAGAAAGCCCACCCTCTGTGCTAAGCGTAATGCAAAAGGAAGGCGCGTTGGAGGTACTGCCGTGACGAGCACAGCACCCTGGGATGGGGCTGGCACTGCTAATTGTGGCCTCTCAGCACCAGCCTGGGCTGTGGGACAAAGGGGGATGATAGGACTCTTTGCAACTGCCCCTCTGCTCACAGGGCAAATGCACACTCAAGGCTGTAATCAGCTGCTGAAAGTGCTAGCAATGTTCAGCACCAGGCGCTGAGTTGTTCAGTTTCAGACAAATATCCAGCACAAAAGACCACAGGGGATCCTGCTCAAGAGAGCTAACTGCCTTGGAGACCAGTGCCAGGGCTGCCCAGTGGAGTGAAGAGCCTTAGACATAGCGTCTAGACTGGAAACATGCATCAAGACCAAGCGGATGGGCTCTTCCCCTTTCAGAGCTTGCCAAGAGAAGGCAGGGCCCAGCCCGGAGGCTCTGCATTCAGACGGTGACACTAGTTACCACACACAGAGCTAATGCTCCCCAGAAGACTGCAACAAACCCATTGCCACAGCCCTGAACTCAATTAGGCAACGTGCTCCAGCTACTGTTCAGGGAGGGGTGGAGGCCGTACACTCAGTTTGCCTAACAGCTTCCGCTCTGCAGCCGGAGCCAGGATCTCAGCCACTGCTTTTGTGATGGGAACAGAAGTGACCTTGGATCCCTGCAGCAACAGCCAGCGTAACCCAGCCACAACGGTCACATCTGCATCCAGCAGGAGAGGACAGCTGGCACCAGGACTGCAACTGTCTGCTTTGCTCCATGAGTGCCTATGAGATCCAGGCACAAGACCAGGAACAGCATGGCCAGGTGCTAAGGCTTGCTTGAAACGGGGTCTTCCCAAATAGCAACTCAGGTCCATGGCAGACTGAGAGGAGTGACACAGGTTTCTGCAGTAGCCTGTGGCTCCCAGAGCCCATGGGAGCTCCTTGCATTTGGTTTCCTGTAGCTGTGCCGCACAACCCTGGCCCAAAACTCTCCAGGTCCAAGTCTTAGCATCAGCCCTTGCTCACCAGGAAGAAGAGACCATGAGGAACAAGGTGCAGCACCCACCCCTGACTGTCATGTGACCTGAAGGAATGCCCCAGCCCTTCAACTTACTTAGTAGATTCCTTGAAGAGTTCCTTGGAAGGTTCCTGCTCCAGCCTCTCACAACAGGCAGCCACCAGCTGTGAGGGGACTTCTGGCACATGGTCCTCACTCTGGGGACAAAGGGATGGAGTCAGACATAAGGAGCAGTACATAAAGAGGCCACCCACAGGAACATTGGACTGGTGCCCCAGCTGCTATAGGGCCAGTAGGAAAAGCAGTAATTGTCACTTGCGAGGTGGTGAGATGGCTCTGAACTCCACCCTCACACTTGTGCCCAGCACATTCACTGTGGCAGGACACAGGTAATGACAGCTGTCAGCTTTCCAACTGCTCTACCATTGCAGGCAGAAAATACAACCAACCCTCTTACTCACATTTGGCTTCAAGTACTTTTCAATCAGCTGCTGCCCGCATTCCTTCCGCTTCTCATCTGGAGCCACTTCATACCCTGCCTGCATAGAGCAAACAGCATGAGCAGCAGGTCCAGCCAGGAACCGAGCCTTGCTTCTGGGCAACATCTGCAAAGCAGCAATACCCTCTGCCCAAGGTTTCCCATGCTTCCCTGGAAAACCAGATCTCCAGCAAACAGGTCCATAAGCAAAGGCCCAGCCCTGTCTTGGAGAAACTGCAGCTCACAGGTTTTTCCTTCAGTAACACCCTAAGTGCCCAGAAGTTCCTGGCAACTGCCAGAGCACCCTGAGCAAATCGAACTGTGCCCACAGTGCCAAGAACATCCCTGTCTTCCTCAGTGAAGCCCAAAGGGCTTTGCTCTTACCACAGCATCCAGGAACTTGACGCAGCGTGACAGCTCAGGTCGTGTCTCGCAGAACTGCCGAAAGAGCATGTGCCCAATAGGTTGTTTCTCGCACAGGCTGTGGTAGTCCCGCTCTGCAAGTGTGGAGAAGATCATTCACTGCTAACCCCTAAAAAGGAGCAGCCACAGCCCACCACCCCAGCCACAGGAGGGGCTTGCAACTCATCAGCTGGCTGCTCACAGGTCCCACCAGCCTAAGCCTCCCAGTAGAGTGAAATGCACCCAATGGAGATAAGAGGCATGACTGAGATTTTACGTTCCTCTGTGGAAGATCTTCCCTGAAAGAGGCTTGACCTGCTGTTCTGTACAGCCTGCTCCTCTTGTTTCTATCAAAGGACCTCTGTGTCTCTTGCCTCCCTGGAGGCTCTTTCCTCAATCCTCTCCCCACAGGGGTTGACTGACTACTCCAGACACACAGCTTTCCTTGGAAGATGAGGAACACATCAATCTTATTTCAAGGCAGATCTTCCACACTAAGAGTTGCTCTGAAAACTCTTACAAACCACTCATATACTGAAAAGGCCCTGCTGGAAGCAGCAGCATCAAAATAGGAGGCAACATTTCCACAAATGTCCTGTTAATGCTGCACACAACCATTAGACCCTCTGACTCCACGAGACAGCCACTTGCTTGTATGTCAACTATTGCCCTCTGGAGCTCAATTTCCCTACCAGTTCCTCCTCTGGCAGCCCAGGCACAAACCCCTTTGACTATCCAGAGCACTTCCAGTTCTTGGCTTTTTTCCTCCCTTTCCACTCATAGTACCTTGTCTGATCATGGGCCAGAACAGATTTCTGTTACAGCCATTGCCACCGAGGGCCGCACACTGCCTGCACTGTAAATGTGCAGCTCTTCACCAGCACACAGGGGATCTTCCAGCACTCCCCAGGGCTGGGTACTGCCGGCCTTCCCCTTCCCGCAAAGCAGTTTCTCCCGAGGAAGCTGTGGCTTCCTGAGGGTGCACAAGAGCACGGAGATGGCGAGGCTGTAATGGGGGAGGAGGCCACCTTGCCAGCTCCGCTGCACAGGCCGGTTTCTTTGTGTCTGCAGGGGAAGGAGTTCCCTCCAGTTAGAGAAGATGAAAGTTCGCTGCCAGCAAGATCAGAAGCTTTTGGCTGCCCACACCACTTGCCCGGGCTCACACAAGGTTGCTCCCTGCAGTGAGGGTACACAAAGCATAATTCTGCAGTGGGCAATCAGCCCACTGTGCCCATGGTCCTGCCAAGGCTCTGGAATAGGAAAGAAATGCCTTTCTAGCAGGCTGTGAGGTGAAGATAAAACCACTCTGGGCAAAGAGTGATCAAAGCAAGAAGAACGGGGTCATCTTTCCCACGGGGAAACCAAGCGAGGTGGCCAACACATGGGCTAGAAGCTTCTCACGTGCCTTCCCAAGGGGGAAGTGGGGACACCAGCAGTGATAGACAGCTGCTGGGAGAGACTTGCCTCCCAAAGCTTCACAAAGCTACTGTCCTGGACAGTGAGACAGCAGAGAGACAGACCACCAGCACTCACCACCAGAAAACGGGCAGCACAACAAAGATGAAGTTCAGAGCTGGCAAACAGGTCATGACAACCTCAGGAAGGGCTGGTGCGGGCAGAAGATGGACATCAGCCGAGGGAAAGCTCTGCTGAGGGCACACAAGTGAAAGAAGCAGATCGGGGTTTTGACAACCAAGATGGGAACTGCAAGGAAAGCCCAGGCCAGAGGGTGTTTAGTGCTCAGATCTTGCTTCAGAGGCAGTTTGCACCAAAATCAAGGCAAGAGTCTCCTACTGACTATACCTGGCTGCACAGCCAGCCTGAGAGGTGGTGCATGGCGTGCACAGCAGCGGGGAGGGTGGTGCACAAGCATGCATGGAGTGCTTTGGACTGTTGCAGCTTGGAGGTTAGGTGTGGATGATGGAAGTAAAATTATTCCAAATGCTACAGTCTCCTGTGCCTTCAAACAGAGCCACTCCTCTCCCTGGGGCTGCCACGACCTGGCAAACCTGAGCAGGGTAGAACTGGGGACTAGAGCTGCAGAAACCTCCCAAACCCACTTGGCTCAGTGAAACAGCCAGTGCTGTGCCACTCCAGCTGGCATCTGAATCTGGAGTGACAACTTAAACAAGCTCTCCCCTTCCCAGGAACCAGAGCATTCCCATCCCCCGTGCCCCAAAACAATTTGATATGATCTCAGGACCAAGCCTGCTGCACAAACAACGTTAAAACCACGAAGGGTACAAAGTGCAGTATTAAAATGACAGGCCAAGCCCTGCCCAACTGTACAATTCTCATCCACGCTGCACAGCAAGAACCCAGCTTTGCCTGATGAAAGCTGCTGTGTTGGTGTTAGAAACTGAGGTCTGCAGAGCTGGGCTGAATCCCAGCCAAGGAGCCCAGAGGATGTTAGCAGGACCTTTGCTATTTATGCAAAGCCACACCAGAGCGATGGTTCAGAGCTCTGCCACACCAAGCAGGTCTGTCTGCACAGAGAAGGTGCTGTATCTCTAGTGAAGCTCATCAGTCTAGAAGGTGTGTGGGTACATCAACAGGCATTATCTAGCAAGCACCACATAGCTGTGACTTACCTACCCATCGTTTCTTCCCTACACCCTGAGCTCCGAGTGATCCTGGCTGGGTTTTGGCCAACACACGCCCCGTTGTAGGTCCCTGACCTTTGCAGAGTCAACTGCCTTCACGTGTGTCCAGTTTTGGGTGTACAACACCCACACGTCCTCACCCACTGGCCCTGCTCCAGAGCGGGGCCCGGGCACTGTGCAGCTCCTGCCAGCCACCATGTCTCACCGAGGGTTTGTCGAAGATCCTCGCAGAGGCTGATGTGGGGGAACTGCAGCATCTGACGCCATTTCTTACTCTTGCCTTTCCGGTTTCCACCACCTCCTGCAGGGCATACAAAATTGGTATCATGAGTTATGAAGCAAGGATGTCCGATTACAGTCTAACCTTGCAGGGAGCCAAGTCCATTTACACCAGCAAGCCCAGGCAAGGAAAACAAGACTGTAGCGGTACCACTGTCTCCTGGGCAGTGGAACAAAAGCTTTTGAGTCTCTGACTGCCAGAGGAAGCGGACAGACCAACCACTCTGGCTGTTGAACCAAGTCCCAACAAAGTACACAAAAACTTTTCACCTGGTCATTTCAGTTAACTTGTATTTAAAAAGGGAGAATCAGGGCAGAGGCAAGAGCACCTAAAGCAACAGGTTACTCCATGCCTGCACAAGAGTTCTTGGCTCCCAGGTCTGTCCTCAGAACCTCTGCATAGCTAATCACCTCTCCAGGCCAAGCCTTGCTCAGTGTAAAGCTCTTCCTGTTGTACTAACGATTTTCATGCCACCTACTCATTCCAGACTTACTGCTTACTCCAGGGAGGGGCTCTCAGAGGGAGGACATGAAGCTAGGAGACAAGAATTCCTGCTCTAATCCTGGTTCTACAGACAACTCACTGCATTGCCTGGGGCTCACCACTTCAGGTTTCCCACCTGTGAAGTGGGGACACTCCCCACATTTCTCCAGAGATAAGCCAGCTTCAGAAAAGTGAGATCCATGAACTAGATATTATTCCAACTCCAGTTGTTGAAGTAGATGCCCAGTGCTGTAGGTCAGGGTGGGAAAGCTTCTGGATACACCAAAAAATTTACATTATAGCAAGCACTAAGTATTGAAATACTTGCATGCCTGATTGCTGGGTTCAGCCAGCCTCCAGGGACTGCCTTCCCCCTGCCCGGTGCCAACACACACAATCTCCCACCTCCCTTTGGAAATACATTAAACCGTCCTGACGAGCTGGGCCAAAGGCTCGACTTTCTCAAATTGGGGCGGGGGTGGGGGGCGTGTCACCATTTTTCAGCTCTTGAGAAACACTTTCATAATGTTTTCCTCCACTGTGAATGCAATTCAGCCCCTAATCCCAGACATGGTCCCCAGGCATCCAGCTCCTCCTGCTGCAGGAGGCCTCAGTTGGCCAGGTAGGTGGGATGGGGGCATCGCAGCCAGCCTTCTGCAGGGCCAGTGCCAGGTCCAAGCCCCTGGCAGGCTGTGGGTCGCTGCACTGCATCTGCCCCACAGCAGCAGCTGGGCTGCACGGATTGTACAAACTCAGGAAGGAAGTGACTCAAGAGTAAGCAGGGGTGGAAGAAACCAGCAGCAAAGACGCCTTCTTGTCAGCCACAACTTGTGGCAACAAAAGGGATGGGACAACTAAGTGAGGGACAGGAGGACAAGCCATCCTCACCCCCATGAGTGCTCAAAGTTGTGCCCCGCAGCACCTGGAGGACTGGCAGCTTGCATTTCCTTGAGTTGTTTGCTTTCAAAGGAAGCTCCAGCACCCTTCTTGTAAGGTTCTCCCCATCTTCCAGTGCTGCAGTAAACAGCCCAGCAAAGAACTTCTCTCCTGCACTCCTCTTGCAGGCCAGGAACCACCTGGCACACACGAAGTGTAGCCAAATCTCCTACCCTACAATGCTGGCATGCACCATGGCATCTGCGCCAATGCCATCAACATCCCTATCACATAGTGGGCTCAAGCATGAAGTCAGACTGCCCATCATCTGCTAAGGGAGAGGCACCAAAGGAGCACTGGGAAGCACCACAACAGCTGCCCAACAACTCACTCTCCACCAGAAACCAAACTCTGCTTTGCCAAAGGCACAATAGGAGCCAGCCTCCCGGTCACTCACTCCCTGGGAAGCTGGGCCTTGTGCCTTCAAGTCCCAAATGCCACTGTTTGCTTTTGTCTGGCTTTGGTTCTGAAGGAAACCTTGCCATTATGAATCATATTGTCATGGTCCACTACAATCACCGTGCCTGACATCTACATTAAGCCTGACTTTCAAGCAGAGTAAAAATGTTTCTGCCTGTATTGCTCATCGCTCCCACAAATCCAATCATGAAAGCCCTCTAAATGGATTTCAGCGGCCCCTCAGGCTCCAAAATGGTTTGGCCTGGCTGACTGCACACCATGGGCCAGGAGGGACTGCACTTCTCCACCACTTTATGTGAATTAATGGACTCCTCGATGCTTGCCTGCATCAGATCTTCTCTGTAAAGGACCAGGCTCCTGCGTGGCAGGCTTCCCAGCTCTCCTTCAGCCACCCTGAGGCTTCCCAGCACGGCTACTCGGTCCCTTCAGAGCAGCCCCAGCGCTGAGGGGCTGCACCGTCCCCCGAGGCTGGAATTGAGCCGTGACCCAGGTAGCAGCCGGAGGGCCGGGTCCCCGCAGCAAATTCCCCGGTGCCAAAGCAGCGTTGGGGTGGGGGCTGAGGGTATCGGGCCCTGGCTGGGCAGCAGCACCTCGCCAGCCTCGAACAACTTTCTCTTATCCTGCCCGCGAAGCTGTTTCGCCCCGTGCCAGGGGAGCAAAGGCTGCAAAGGAAGGGGCGGGGGCCGCAGGGTGGATTCCAGCCCCGGAGCAGCGCCCTCCCCGGGATAGCCCGGCTCCGGACACCGCCGGGGTCCTCAGCCCCGAGCCTCCCTCCCTACTCACCCTCGCGGGCCTTGAGGAGGACAGTGTTGGCGACGATGTTCTCCAGCTCCATGGGCCCGGGCGGCGCCGCTCCCTCCGCTCGGCCCGCGCCGCTCCCCCCGCCGGCTCCGCCCCCTAGGCGAGTCCGGCCAATCCCCGCGCACGCTCCTCCCGCGCCGCGTTCCTATTGGCTCATCCGCCACAAAGCACCGCCCCCTCCGGGCGGCCTTGACCTCCCATTGGCCCGAGGGGCAGGGGGCGGGGCGTGAATGGAGAATTGGGGGAGAAACGCGCGTCATTCGGCTGCCATTGCCGGGAAGCGGCTGCGGGCGCTGATTGGGGGAGAAGGTGTCACTCAGGCGCGTAGCGGCCGCGCCGGAATCTGATTGGTGAAGCGTTAAGAGCGGCCGGTCTCCCACGGCAGATGATTGGGTGACAAGCTGCCACTCCAACGCTCCCTGGGCTGTGATAGGCGCGTCTCGTATGGGCGGGGCCAGAGGCTCCTTATAAGGCGATGCTGGTGCGAGGGGTACCTAGTCCTTAGCCTAGAGGGTCTTGAGGTTAAGGCTGGTTTGGGGCCCCACCGCCCGCTCTGAGTTGTTCTGCATCTATCTTCAAAGTAGTTCATAGAATCACTAGGATGGAAAAGACCTCTCAGATTATGGAGTCCAACCATTCCTATCTGCCACTAAACAATGCCCCTCAGCATCTCGTCTTTTAAATCCCTCCAGGGATGGTGACCCCACCGCCTCCTTGGACAGCCTGTTCCAGTGCCCGACGACCCTTTCTGTGAAAAATTTCTTCCTAATAGCAGTTCGGTGTTTAGGGGTGCCTCTCCCCTCATGGCGGTCTGGCCACGTGTTTGTGGCAGCCCCCATAAACTTCCAGGCAGCTGCGTGTCTGGTGTTGGTCAATCCCTGTCTCATGGGGTGAGTAACACAAGCTCTAGTGCTGCTCCTGTTCTCCCTGGTCACCGCTGTGGTGGAGGATTGGGGTTCCCTCATTGCAATTTGGCCTCAGCCCTCAGCATTAGGGGGTGCTGCGCTGCCAGCCTCATCCTGCTGACCCCGGCGGCTCCTTGTGGGTCATTCTGTTAAATTTGAGTTCCTCTTGCTGCTCTTGAAGGCTTCTTCCCTATGATTTACTCTAAAAGCTCTTTTTTTACTGGTACATAAATTAGCAGTAGCCTTACCCTGTCTGCAGCATGGGAATCTCTCCTCCCCAGCCAAAAGCCATCTATGTCTCTGCAGAGCTGTGTCCTCCTCAGTCCTCCCCTGCTGGTCTGCCAGCCCTGCAGATGACTTGTCCACCACCCTGCTTCTTTTGGGTGCAAACCCCCTGCTTAACCCTCTTGCCCGTTAGCAAATTGTGCCTGTGCTACTTTCTGCTCCGTGGCTTTTGTGTGTGATGTTACCTCCACTGTCCAGCAGCTCCCACCTCTTGCTCTCTCCTGCAGGTGATACCCTTTGCCTTGTGTGTGGTGGCTGCTGTTGCTCAAGTCACAGAAGAGCACGTGGTGATGGGCAGGTGCCTCCACCAGCCTCTTTCAAGGGTAACCTGCTGGTGGGGACCAGCCTGGGCTCCCAAGCACTGCTCATCCAGCCCATGCTAGTGAGCAGTAGGGAAGAGGTTCTTATCCCCAGGTTGTAGTGAAGCTGATAATAACACAAATTATTCCAAGTACTCATTTCCTGTGCAGTTGGTACTGACTGCGGGCCACCATGCCCCTCTGCATCTGTTGGAGATCAGGCATCACATTTTCTGGTTACAAACCTGCAGCAATAACGAGGAGGAGGATGCTTTGTCCTGCTGTATCTCAGAGGTGATCTCCCATGTCACTCTGCCATGAGGGATGAGCTCATGCCGTGAGCTTTCTTCTTTTAGCACTGCTTTCCTTTTAAAGGTGGCACATACTTATTTTGAGCTTCAAATGCAACCACTTTGCTTCCATGCATTTGCACATTTAACCCTTAGGTTGCTAGTTTTGTTTTCATCCCTGCTGGTGTTTTGCAGCACCATTCCCACCACAGGCAAAAGTCACTGGGCACTGGGTGCTGCTGGAGCAGCACAAGTACCTGGAGGGGTCCTGCTGTCCCCAACGGAGCCAGTGGCAGGCGAGGTGATGGAACAGGTGCTTTTGGTATTTAAGTTTGTGAAGGACACATCGCTGGAGAGGGAGAGGGCTCCAAACCCAAGCCTGTCGTGGGAGTAATTCAAAATAATCTTGAGAAATTGGCAAGGGTGAGGGAAAGAAAGCTTACCAATCAGGGCATCGTGGGCCCTGGGGTTGCTGCCCATGGGGCTGGTGCCCCCCAGGGAGAGCTCTCCCAGGTCCCCACCAGGCACCCTTGTCTCCCTGGGTATTTTTAGAACCAAAGTGCTGTTTAATTGTGAAAAGGCGAAAGGCACCAGCGGGAGGGGAAACCAGGCAGCAGTGATAGGGCAGCCTCCTTCCGGAGGCAATGCCAGCACAGCTCCAAACGCTGTGGCCAGGCGCTGTTGGGGGTTCAGCACTGGGCCTCCATCCTGGCATGATCACCATTGGCAGACTCCACCGGTCAGAGAGCTCATGCCATGAACCTCTGCACAAGGGGCCAGTTGGCATAAGAGATGGCCTGGAGATCTTCACCACTATGAATCCCATCCCTTCCAGTCCCCCCGACCTCATGGGGGCTGGTGAGAGCTGGCAGGGATCGGCGTTCCTTGGGCTCCAGCTCCCAGGCGCTGGCGGCTGTTTTTAGCTGAGTGAAAGTTCGATGTTTTGAGATTTTCTATTTTGAGCAGCAAAGCTAGAGAAGTGGAATGGCCCTTGACCCCCAGGGTGTTTGTGCAGAGCAGGGTGGAGAGCAGGGCAGGGTGAGCATGGGGTGGCTGCTGCCCTCAGGGGGATGTGGTTGTTCCCAGGTCTTTGCCCTGTGGTTGCCCTCGTGGCCCTTTGCACCTCAGGCTGTGCTGGAGCCTGTTCCCACATCACTCCATCTCCCACGCTCTCTCAAGGGAGGCCAGCATTTCCAGCACTGGGATGTCATTCCTCTTTTATCTCCTGCAGGAAGATCCCAATGAAAGCCCTTGAGCAGGATGTGGGGCATCCCACCCCAGCCCTGCACCCCTCATCCCTTGCCATGGCGTGTACATAAGTGGCCCCACAGGGCCCCTATAGCTCGATGCAGCTACAAACTGGTGGGCACGCAGAGGGGACAGCCCTGGCAGAGACGCAGAGGGCTTGGACAGCTGCAGTGGCACAGCCAGCTCAGCCCAGCATCAGCAATGCTGCCAGATGGGGGGGTTTGTCCCTCGCATGAGAGGATGCTGGATGTCATAGGTGTGCAAAGGAGCTAGGGTTTGCCTGGCAGTGGGGAGGGCTGGTGCTCGCTGGAGCTGCTGTGGCAAGTTGTCACCTGCAGTGGGTCACCCATGACTAAAGGTGGCATGGCCCGAGTGACAGTGAGTGCGGGCAATGGGTGCTGCTTGCTGGGCTTCTAGGAGGCAGATGCCAGCGTCAGGTGCAGGCTTTGGCCTCATTTTATTCAACTTTGCTTTCCAAAAGTACCTGGAGATGCACATGGGCACAGCAGTCCGGTGTCATGGTGGGGCGCTAGGTGCGGTGCCACCTGGGGACGGCGAGGAGCCGGCGGAAGGCAGCACGGAAGTCCCGATTGAAGAGGGTGTAGATGAGGGGGTTGAGGCTGCTGTTGCAGTAGCCGATCCAGAAGAAGAAACTGAAGAGAGGTTTGGAGACATGGCAACCCTCCCCGCAGATGGCCACTAGGCTGTAGGTGAAGAAGAAGGGGAACCAGCACAGCACGAAGGCCCCCATCACCACGGCCAGCACGACAGTGAAGCGTCGCTCTCGCGCTCGCACCAGGCGCTGCCGGCACAGTGAGACGCTCTGGTGCTGGCTCCGTCGCCGCCAGCTCGGCATTGCAACCCCCGGGCCCTTCTTGCCAGTGGCGTGTGGAGCATGGGTGGCGAGCAGGGCTGCTGTCCGCCGGGCCGTCAGCTGGTAGATGCGGCAGTAGACGGCGACCATGACGAGGCAAGGGGCGAAGAAGGAGGCAGCGCAGGAGGCCAGCACGTACCAGGTCTCCTGGCTCAGCTGGCATTCCTGGCCCCCTGGCTGGACCCACAGAAGCGGTGGCAGCGCTACCACTGCTGCTGCCACCCAGACTGCCCCGATCATTCCCTTCACACGCCCAGGGCTGCGGCGCAGGTTGAGCCGGGCTGCCCGGGTGACAGCCCAGTAGCGGTCGAGGCTGATGGCACAGAGGTGCCCGATGGAGGCCGTGCAAAGCAGCACATCCAGTGCCAGGTACAGGCTGCACCACAGGCCACCAAAATACCAGTAGCCCATCACCTCATTGGCCAGTGAGAAGGGCAGGACGAGGATGGCCACCAGGATGTCTGCTGATGCCAGGGACACGAGGAAGAGGTTCTGCGGAGCCTGCAGGGCCCGGCTGGTGGAGACGGCTGCCACCACCAGCACGTTGCCCACCACTGTGGTCAGCAGGATGACCAAGGCAGCCAGTAGGATGAGCCCCATGGCTATAGGTGAGTGTGGAGCACTGCTGGTGCCACTGCTGTTACCGGAGGCATTGGGGTGGGCGCTGGCTGGCTCCATGCTGGCTCAGCCCTGCAGGTGGACAAATCTCACCCATGGGGCTGCCTCCCACCACACGCACCCTGCTCACCGACCCCGCTGCAACTGGTGCTGTAGCCCTGGCATTGCTGAGTCCCCAGAGGGGCGTCCCGGCCACCGCTGCTTCTGTACTGACCCAGTCCAGTGGCAAGGCGGAGGTTGTCCTGGTCCAGTGGTCACTCGGTCAGGCACACAGGGCAGCGGCAGCGCTGGGAACCCTGTAGTGGCTCCCACAGCAGCCCTGCTGGCTCTGCTGGTCCCAGCCTGGGAGGAGGGCGGGCGGGAAGAAGGGAGGGAGGGACGGGCTGATATTACTGGCAGGAGCCCAAGCATCTGTGGGCAGTGGGAGAAGTGGTTATTGCCAACATTTAAAGAGCTCCTGCCAGGGTCATCATGGTGGGTGAGCTTCTGCCATGGGCTTTGGGGTACCCAGCAGGCTGGAGATGTTGCGGGACCATGCTGAGCTGGCATCTCACAGAGACCTAGCCTGTCATCATGCTGTGCCCTGCTCACCAGTGCAATGACCCACTGCCACGGCACGTAGCCATGCAGCACCAACTCTGCCGGCTCAGCCCTCCAGGGATGAGGTGGATGGAAAAAGATGCTGCTTACAAGTTGCAGTGTTTATCTGCAGCATCGTCAGTGTGTGCCCCCGTGGCACAGTGTGCTTTGTGTGTCCTCAGCATTTGTACAGGGCCAAGCTGGGCAGGGGTGGTGTATGGACACTGGGGCAGATGGCGAGCATCTGGCACCTCAGGAGTTCCATCAGGGTTTGCAGAGGCTGGAGACTCTGTGAAGAGAGACACACCTGGGAAGTGGGTGCTTGGCATTTATTAGACACCAGTTGAGCAGGAACGGTGGAAACAAAGTGGCCGTGGGAGTGGTGACCTGGGTGTCCAGTGTTGGCTAGAGCCGGGTGGCCCCATGCAGGGGCAGGCGAGGAGAGCCCACCAGGACGGCTGGGCCAGGTACCTCCTCAGGGTAGGAGAGGGCGAGGTTGTCCAGCCCCAGCCTAGCCTTGTCACAGGGAGCTCCCTCGTGCTCCTCCCAGCCCGTGGGGCTGCGGCAGCGGTCAGTGCAGCAGAGGGTGGCCCGGGTGATGAGCTGGTCGAGGGGCTGCAGCGAGTGCATCCAGGCGGGGAGGAAGTCCCAGGTCTGCAGCCACTTGGGCAGGCGGCCGGGGCTGCGCGCCTGCAACGCGTTCACCAGCCCCACAAAGAAGAGAAGGCCGAGGAATGGTGCCCCCACCCCTACCAGCACCCGCCAGCCCGCCATGGAGATGCCAAAGATGAGGGAGGGCAGCAGGAGGAAGCAGACAATGAGGTACAGCACGGCAAACCAGCGGTACTTGGCTGTGCGCTCACCCAGCGCCTTGGCCATGCGGATGGGCAGACGGGTGAAGGGCAGCGGGTACCACAGCAGGATGCCAGAGATGTTGAAGAAGAAGTGGCAGAGGGCGATCTGCAGGGACGGCATCCCCATCAGGCTGGACATGTGAGCTTCTTCCAGCACCTGCCTTGCCCAGTGCTCCCCACCAGCCTGGCCATGGCCCTGGGGCTACCCGTACCTGGAAGGAACTAGCCAGCTTGTCCCCTGGGCTGGCCAGGGCAGCCAGGATCGCGGTGGTGGTGGTGCCAATGTTGGAGCCCAGGGTGAGTGGGTAGGCGCGCTCAATGCTGATCACCCCCAGGCCTGAGGGAGAGGCACCATGTCGCATCCCATTGCTCCTCTTCAGCACTGTCCCCACACTCTGCCCTCAGGAGCACCTTTGGCACAGCTCCTCCTGCCCCTCCAGCACCTGCAGGTCATTGTCAGGGTGCCCAGCACATGGCAGGGTACTAGGCATGGTCAGGACTCACCGATCAGGGGTGTGATGGCAGAGGTGAAGACAGAGCTGCTCTGGACCACGAAGGTCATCCCAGCGCCCACCACCATGGCGAAGTACCCGGTGAGCCAGCTGAGTGGGTGTGGAAGGTCTGCCACGGCATGGGCATGGACACATGAGCTAGGAGCAGCCTGGAGCTCCTACGTGGTGCTGGGGAGGGGGCTGTGCAGCCAGGCTGTAGGTATGGGGTCAGGCTGTGGGTATGGGGTCAGGCTGTGGGTACAGGACCAGCCTTGTCACTGGGATGGCTGGGGAAAAAGGCTGTGGAGTGAGGATCAAGGGCAAGCACAGGGGATGGGAGTCAGCCAGGGATGCATCTGAGGGTGGCAGGTGGGGATGGGGATGGCGATAAGGAGAGGAAGAGGCATGGGGTCAGGCAGGGTCCCATCCCACTCATGAAATGTCAGTTCCTATCCCACTCACCGGTGTTGATGACCTTCTGGATGGCTTTGGCCACCTGCCCCTTGAGCAGGGAGTTGAGGATCTTAACCAGGAGGATGAGGCAGGTGCAGAGCACGACGAGGGACCCAGCCAGCAGCACCAGCCCCACAGCCAGGTCAGGCAGCGGTGTGTCAGTGAAGAGGTGCTCGCCTACCCCACAGCATGGCTGGGCGAGGGGCTGGGGCTGGCCCAGCCCCACTCACAGATCTGCACCCTCAGACAGCCCCACGTCTGGGACCTGGCCCCAGCATATCCCATCTCTGCCCCACATCATGCCTCCAGCCCTGTGCCCATCACCCCTGCATCCCGCATACAGGTCCCCAGCCCCACCTGCGCCTCCCCTGCCCTGGGCAGCCCCTCACACCCACTCACACTTCTGCCGAGTGACGTTGTGGAGGCTCTCAATGCCCTTGGTGCTGCAGTGGCCAGGGGCTGTGCAGTTTGGGGTGAGTCCAAGCCCCACAGCAGCTGTCTGCAGGGAGAAACTGGGCTGCAGCTGGCTCCACTCTGTCCTCAGCCACCCCCTGCCCAACACCCATCCTCCGGGGGATCCTTTGGTGACCTCCACAAGGCCATGGGCACCTCACCTGTGGGGGCGCGGGGCCACACCAGGTGCGGATGAGGCTCCGGTTGCGCAGGCTCTCATCCCCCGTTGCGATGCCTGTAATCACGGACTTGTCCAGCTGCAACAATACATATGTTGGAGAGCTCTTGGGAGCTGACAACACCTCTGGCTTAGTGACAGTTTTACTGGGATGGGGACATCACTGCAAGGCTGGGGACACCTGGACACAACCACCATCAAAAGGACACCAGCACTGGGGACATCACCACCAGCATAAGGGACACAAATGCTGGAGGATCACCACTAGCCTTGGGACACCACGGCTGAGGAGACCTGGATGATGAGCTTGGTGAAGGGCTCCGTGATGATCTTCAGCAGGTCAGGGGCATCCTTGCCACTGCGGATGTTGAACGTGGCCACGACCAGGCGGGTGACATGATGCAGGTACCCGCTCACCACCTCCAGTGGCAGCAGGACCAGCACTGACAGCCAGTTGAAGCAGTCATGCACTGTGGCACCAGCAAAGGCCCTGCACAGAGGAGGCTGTCAGCATGATATGGCCTCTGGGAAGCAGCTCCCAGCCTCCCCCCAGTCCCTTCTGAGGGACATTTAAGCCCCCTGACCAGCTCTCACCGTTTGAACTCACTGCGGTCACCAGCCTGCATGAGGGCCACAATGGTGTTGGTGACAGAGGTGCCAATGTTGGAGCCCATGATGATGGGGATGGCAGAGCGCACCTCAAGCACTGGGGACAGAGACTCCCGCTAGTCCCAAATGGTCACGCTCATGATGACCCCATCCAGCCACCCCATCTCCCAGCCTCAGGTCCTGGGGAGGCCCACGGGCGCACTCACGCCCTGAGGAGACCATGCTGACAATGATGGAGGTAGAGGTGGATGAACTCTGCACCAGCACTGTCACCAGGATGCCCACCACCAGCCCAGCCACCGGGTTGGAGAGGATGGCATTGTCCTTGAAGATGTCCCCGGCCACCTTGCCTGCAAGAGATTGTGAGCGGCAGGGTGCTGGCACAGTGGGTGACACATGCCCAGGTGTTCCTGCCACCCTACCTCCAGCCAGCTGGAAGGCAGAGCTGAGAACATCCAGGGAGCACACAAAGAGGTACAGGAACCCAAACATCAGGGGCACCTTGAGAAGGGAGACACAGATGGACTGGACCCTGGCCCAGCACCCCAGCTCTGCACAAGACAAGAGAGAGTGTTAAATGCCAGCTGCAGCACGACTCCAGCTCCCTGGGCTCCCACAGCCCCATGCCATCCTCCTGTGTGCCCTGGCAGGATGGGGCTTCTGTCCCTGGTTGTGTCACTGCCCCCTGGGTCCTCTCCACATCCTCCCACTTTGTGTTAACCTCCCATTGTCCCTCAACTCTGCCTTTGTCAGCCCTGGGAGTCTGGCTGGGGTGCCAGCACAAGGACTGGCACCGTGGGGCTGTGGGCAAGAGTTACTGCCAGTCCCAGGGAAAAAGCTGAGGCTCTCCTGGCACTCCACAGTCCTGGCACCCCAAGCCCCCCATGGGCACCTCTGGGGACCTCCCCATCCCAGGTGCTGTGTGCCCACTACCCACCGGTCTCACCTGGCTTTTGCAGCTCATCCAAGCCCAGCCGAGGCCCCTGCCAAGGCAGCGCATCTAGCTCATACCGCTCCCTGCCCTCGCCCAGTCGCCCGGGTGAGCCAGGGCAGGGGAAGCCATGGTCAGGGCAAGGCACCGCGCCGACGGTGAAGGGGCAGGCATGGGCGCCCGGCAGCCGGTGCAGAGCTGGGAAGATGGGGTACCAGCATTAGAGCCCTATTCTTGGGTGTGCCCCCTGCAGAGGGGAGTCAGGCACTGCCTGAGCCAGGGTCTGGCCAGAAGCAGAGCTGAGACCAATGGGGTGAGGAAGAGGAGGAGGAGAGCTGGGGCACCTACCCTGGGGGCTGGGGCAGTAGGCGAATTGGGGCCCATGCACCACCCTTGCTCCCCGCACCGGGCAGCGGGGCAGGGCCGGGCTCTCCCTCCGGTAGGGCAGCATCGCTCCTGCTGAGGCTGAGCAGAGGTGGCCACGTTCACCACAGTGGATCTACAGTTGTGCTGTGCCGACTACCACTCGGTATCATAGAATCATAGAATCACCAAGTTGGAAAAGACCCACTGGATCATCGAGTCCAACCATTCCTATCAAACACTAAACCATGCCCCTTAGCACCTTGTCCACCTGTGCCTTAAACCCCTCCAGGGAAGGNCCCTGCAGTGCTGGCACCACCAAGGAGGACCATCCCATCACCTAGTGGTCCTCTGGGGTGCCAGCTGCTGCTGACATCTCAGTGAGGTCTTGCAAGGGCAGGCAGGGGCCATGAGGAGGGGACCCCTCCCGCCCAGGGCCTTGCTCACCTGGGGATGGCCAGGCGCTCAGGGCAGTGCCATATCCACATGCCACATCCACATGTCCCTCCAGCGAAGTGTCCTGCAGGGCACTGTGGCCCTTTATATGCATGCCAAGAGCAAAGTCTAAGGAGCCCGGAGTTGCTCCTCGCCTCCGCTTGCTGCTCACCTCCTCCCCAGAAATTCCTGCAGTTAATAGGTAACCCCGCTGCATCCCTTGTCAGCAGTGGTCCTGGGGTGGGATGGGGCACGCGCCTCCAGGGTACCATGCTGCCCAAGGCTCAGCATCGCCCCTGGGAGAGCAACCAGGGTGGTGGGGAGCAAAGCCAAGGTGGTGCTGGAGCCCAGTGCCTGAGGGCTGGTGCCAGAGCAGCTTCAACTTCACACCAGTTTGTACTGGGTGCTTCAGCCCCTGCAAAGGAGGAAGAGGAAGGCTTGGTGCTGGTGCTGCTGACATGTCCTGAACTGGAGGCAAGGCCATGCACACAAACACCATCCTCGGATCTATCCAAGCATCAACTGCGAGGAGCCTGGCTCTGTGCAAGGTGTGTGCTGTTCTCACTGCCAGAGCAGTTAGTGGCAGTGGGTTATGTCAGTGGCAGTGTGGTCCCAAGGTCTCCATGTCCTGGTCAGGCTCAGCCTGTGCCAACGGCTCGGCACGGAGAAGCTGGCAGCACTGCAAGGGCTCCTTGGGGCCAAGCCTGCCTCTTCCCAGCACGTGCAATGCTGGGGCAGACAAGAGCAGAGCGACGCCAGTGTTGTCGTCACCACCTCCTTGATGCTGTTTATCATTACCCACTGTTTATGCCTCTCTAGCCAAGTTTCCATCCACCCACGAGGCGTCTGGCCAACTTGTCTCCACATCTGCCTGGGGAGAGTCAGGGGCCAAAGGCCCCTCCAGCATGGGCACCTGCAGGGAGCAGGCATGGAGGGGCCACACGGCCCAGGATCAGGCACTTCCAGGACCCATCACCATGGACAAGCCAGCTGTGATTGTATGAGGAGAGTGTATGAGAGAGATCTTGGGTACCCCAGGGTGCTCAGGGACAGCTTAGGGACATCCCTGCCACTGCTGGAGCATCACCAAGCCTCTGCTGAATCACAAACCGATGAAGCTGAATGCCAAGGAGGTGCCACAGCATGGGATGTGTCCTGCCTCTGCAGGACTTGGGGACATTTCTGGCTAGGGGCTGCAGCCAGTGACAACCGTAGAGCCTGAAGCAGGCTGCAGCGGGCACGAGGCCAGTGCCCAAGTTTGCCCCATGGCCAGGAGCTCTTGACCAGCTGCCCCCACAATAATTAACTTGGTGAGGCCCTGGCAGCTCTGGCTGTCACTCATTGACAGGGTCAGGGCTGAAGTCCTTGGCTACACTGGCCCCACAGCTTCCCCTACACCATCAGCAGTGCTGGGAAAACAAACTCCTGGCATCACCCCTGGCTCCAGCCCAGCCCTGGCCCCGGGGGGGGATGCTTTGTGGGGTGTGAGGGGGCCTGGGGGGACAATGCTGCCAGGAAAAGCACTGTCTGGCCTCGGCAGCAGAGGAAGGAGAGGGACGCACATCCAGGCAATGCTCTTTATTTCCCCGTTTCACACCACAGACGGGACTGAGCAGCACCACAGAGACACAGGGGAGCTCTGACCAAGGCCGTGGGAGCACAGCTGGCCACAGCAGCACGGCACTGGGTGCTGTTGGGGGGCGTTCTCAATTGCAAACTGAGTCTGGGGCCTCTAGGCACATGGCGGGGCCCAGGATGGGGACCTGCCAGGGACACCTGGGTCTGGCAGAGCTAGGCTTAAGGCTACTGCTCCCCATAGCTGCCAGCAGGGCTGCCAGGTTGGGCACACGCTGGGTACTTGCACACCAAGCTGCGATACTCAGTTCCCAGGGGTGCTGAATTCCTCTGGGATCATGCAGGTGGATCCCCAAGGGCCAAACACGCACGGCCCCAGCCAGGCTGCAATAGGGGACAGCTATGGATATCTGCTCCTGTGGGTTTGCTTCAGCAGCCACCCACACAAGACCTCTCTACAGGGAGGAAGGCTTCTTTGGCACGACCTGCTGGCTCTATCTGTCAGCTTGGGGCAGGAACAACACATGGCTCTGTCTTGCTCCTCAGTGGTACTGAGCTTGGCAGGATCAGGCCCAGCCATGCTCTTGCAATGCAGAGAGTAACAGCCTGCCCGGGGCACAGGCCAGCAATGCTTACCCTCCCCGGGATGGGTAGACTCACACATCAACAATGGAGAGACCCCTACACCTGCAGGGTCAGGGAATGGATCTGGCCCTCAGCTCCAAGAACGCATTCTCCTGCCTCCCACAGCACCGGCATATGGGGCTGGAGCCTGGTTTGCCAACCCATCTACTCGTGTCATCTCTACCTTTCGACTGCGGGGTGCTTTCCCCAGCTGAACAGTCCAGGGGGCTGTGCCAGCCCAGCACAGCCAGGATTTGCCAGGGCGTCAGCTCTGCCTCAGGCAGCAGCACTGGGCAGGACAGTGCCAGGCATGCATGGGGTGTTGCAAACTGCTTTGCAACAGTGGTTCAAACTATGTACAGGACTTCCTTCATATGTACCGGGATGTGACCCCACCAAGGACCATGGCAGCTGCTCAGCCAACTCACAGCGACACGACACAACAGTTTGGGACAGGACGTGGACGAATCTGCGGTCCAGGCAGTGTCAGCAGCGCAGGGCAGGGGCTGGTCAGGCCCCGTGTTGAACCCCAGCATGGCCCGAGGGTACCATGCAGTGGGTGTGGACATGCAGCAGGACTCATCGGAGCTCATGGTCAACTGGAGACTGAGCTTCTGCAGGCTGAGGATGGCCATTCCCCTCGGAGCCTGGGTGAGGGGTGCGGGACTGATCTGACCCCTCACGGGCCCTGTCATCCTGCCCTGGGAGCTGAAGGAAGTCAGGCAGGACCAAGTCCTCCTTGGAGAGCAGCCCACGCTGGTCGTTGGCCCGGCAGCTCTGGGCACGGTTCAGCAGTTCCACCAGCCCTGAGGAAAATGCAGGTCACACACTTGAGCTTGGCATTTGGGCTCCTGTCCTAAGGCCCTGGCTGCCCTCTCCACCTGATGTGACCTGTCCCAGGCACAGCAGCTGCACCTTCTCCCTGCTCCATACCAGCACCTGTAGGACCCTGCACCCATCCCCAGCACACCAAGGGACCCCAATCTTCCCATATCCCATCTGCAGTTTGATGGGATCCTGTAACCATCCCCAGCAGACCTGCGGCCCTGCATCCCTCATCCCATTTTGCCTCAGCCCCTCAGGTTTCAGACACACCAAATCTCACCTTCCAGGTCATATGTGCGGCGGTTCAGGTTTGTGGCAGCTGAAGACCGGGGCCGGGAGAACGAAGATGACATCTCCCATAGTGCATCAGGCTCTGTTGCTGTTGGGCTTCCCTCCTGCAACCAACAGCTCAGGCCTCAGCAACAGGGCAAGGAGGCAGAGCTTCCCCAGGCCACATCCCCATTGCCCTCCCTGTCCTCCACCTCAGCAGGTGCTTCCCAGCCCCACAGGATCGCAGCAGAGCACTTTCCCTTTGGATCATGGCAGCAGCTTAGGCTGGTGGGATCTGGAGCTCACCTCACTCTGGAACGGGGAGGAGGCGGCAGCAGCCTCAGCACTCTCTGTCACTCGCATGTCTGCAAAGTAAGGAAAGATACTTAGCGCCCTGTGCCAGCACCTTGGTCCTAGCCTAGCTGGTGACAGGTTGGAGCCCAGGGGACAAAACCTGTGGCCAGCAGAAAGCAGCCTGGCCCTATGAGTGTTCTCTGGGTGAACACAGCTCAGGGAGGAGGGAGACACGGCCTTGGTGTAGGAGAACACTTTACCAGTTGGCGTTTCCAGGATGAGTTTCTGAGCAGCCACTGTGCTGACCAGCTTCTCCAGGTCCAGGGTGGCCGGCTCACCTTGCTGCAATGGGAAGAGCCAGGCAGTGTCACACTCACTGCAGCGTGGCAAAGGCAGCCAGGCTGAGGTCCTGTGAGCTCCCTGGCCAGATCCTCCTAGCTCACAGGCTACAGAGCACACACACCAGTTCCTCCCAGTCCATGGTGGGTGACCACGGCCCAGCTCAAATACCAGTGATTCTCCACAAGCCCCTGACATAGACTGCTGGTCCTCACCACTGCCTGCAGCCCCTGGTCTGAGCCCCAAACTCAAGGCCACCCCCTAACAGAATCCCAGCCACAGGAGGTTGGGACTGTGCCCACCAAAGTGCAAACCCTCACCCGCCGCAGCAGTGCCAGCTCCACGTTCACTCCATACTTCCCCAGCACAGGTTGCAATGCTTCCCGGATACGCTTGGTTGACTTCGCTGTGATGCGGATGGTCTTGTTGAGAGAGGAGATTTCCAGCCTGTGGAGGGGAAGAAGAGGCTGTCTGCAGGCAAACGTGGACAGGCAGGGCAGGCAGGGACAGAGCCAGGGTGTTCGGGACTGCCTGGGGAGTTGGGTCTTGGGCACTGTGGGTGGCGATGCATGATGTGGACAAGACATGTGCACAACAGAATCAGCCCCAAAGCTCCCACTCACTCAAAGCTTATCCTGTTTTCCAGCTTCACTTCCTGGTCTGCCAACACAGAGCACTCCTGGTCCAGCACTAATGGTTTCTGGAAAAGCCAAACTATGAGGAGAGAGCAAACAGAGCAGCACATGGTCCCAGCCTGGGGACACTCTGGCTGGCCAGAGACACGTCTCCCTCCTGCTCACCCTACCTGCTCATTCCCCACCAGATAAACCTTGATGTCGGGGAGGCTGAAGCCACGCTTCTCACATATCCCTGCCAGCATGTCACGGATGGAGTGGCCAGGCCGGATGGAGGCCAGCGAGGCTGTGCCGTCAGGCAGGTACACACAGCAGTACTTCATGGGCTTGGTCGACAGCTCTGCCTCACTGCCCCCCAGGCTCTTCCGATGGCCCTGTGGGAGGGATGCAGCACGATGAGCATGGCTGGTGGCACTTTGATACCACGGGCCCTCACAGCGATGACTCACCTCGGTCCAGGGGCTGGCAGCTGTGCTGGCAGCTGTGCTGGCAGAGGACAGGAAGCCCAGGTCCAGGCTGGCTGAGGAGTTGAGTGAGCCCTGGGACTCCCGCCACAGCATGGCACTCCCACCACCTTCTCTCCCCTCTGAGACAGACAGACAGGACAGTGGTGGGGATTATGATCTCCCTTCCGGGCCTCACAGTCCCAGCTGCCCTGCTCAGCACAGCACCTACCTGCCCAGGAGGGCTCCCGCCGCTCTCCCTTCCTGAAGGACCGGCGGGGGCTGCGGTTGGCACCACTGCCTGCTGTCTCCACGCCCAGTGGCAGGGACTTGCCCAGCTTCAGCTTTGACTTCTGGGGCAAAGAGAGGAGCATCTCAGCAAGGCTGCTGCATCCCTTTCCCCAGTCCCCAGAGCTGCTTCTCTGTCCTTGGCCTATGGCTGGGTTTGTACCGAGCAGCAGGGAGGCAACCCAACACCGTTTTTTCAGGTGAGTGGACAGGCCCCTGTCCCAGTTTCCCGCATTGCTCACCTTGCTAAGGTCAGGCGGGGGGCTGCTGCTGCGGGAGTGGGGCTGCAGGTCAGGCAGGGGCTGCCCCTGGCTCTCTGCCCGCAGGCAGGCTTGGTAGAGTGGGGATTTCACGAAGCGCGTGTAGCTGTCGAACTTCATCAGGTTAAAGATCTACAAAGGAAAGATGTATCTGCTTTAAGGCCCCTGCCCTCCTACAGCTCATTCCATCCACTGCCCATCAGTGACAGCAGTGATGCTTGGGGGTCCCACAGCTCCCAACCAGCAGGTGGGGTGGAAAACAGGTGCTGCTCATACCTGGAGCTGCTGGGTGCGAAACATGTCTGGGGAGGGGGTGGCCAGCATGTCCTCCCCAATCCAGGCCTGCTTGTCTATGTTCACTGGATTGACCGAGTGGCTGGAGAGGAACTCATCGTAGATCCGCCGCGCTTCCTGGGCCAGCTAGGGGAGCAGGGGTTCAGGCCTGGACCAGAAGCTCCCTCCTCACTGCTACCCTATGAGGAGCCCCTGGCTAACCCTGTGCCCCTGGGGCCATCTCAATATCTGGGTGGCCACTGGAGCCAGCATCCCCCACCCAGCATCACATTCTGGGCACAAAACACTGGTCTCCCCCTGGAGGTACAGCCCAAGGTAGGAACTGTCCACCCAGCCACATGGCTCTGTCCCCACAAGCCCTGTCTAGCTCTCTGCCCTTGCTCTCTTGTCCTCCCAGCAGCACCCTCCACCCTCTGGACACCCCAGGCTGGAGAAGCATGTCCTGCTCCATGGGGCAGGCAGTCCCGGCTGTGTCTTTTCAGATGCACATCACATCCATCTCCTTGTTCCTCCCACAGGAAACCCCAGCCTGCTCAGCCTCCCCTTGCAGGGGTCTGCTGGAACTCCGAGACACACAAGCACGACAGCCACCTCCACCTCTGCCCACATCCACCCCAGAAGCTGCATGACCCAGGCTCAGCCACACTGTTACTGCGTGGAAGTCAGTACCTGCTGCGTGTTGCTGGCTGGAATCTGCTGGAAGTGCTCGCATGCTTGCCAGAAGTAGACATTTTCAGCGCTGAACTCCTTCTTGAGGAACTCCTGCAGGGCAGAGATAGCTGCTGGCCTGATCGGCACCATAGCCACATGATGGCTTGGTTGCCAATGGCGGATGGGAGTGAGGACCAAGGTCTGGGCTGTGGCACTCACAGTGAAGTAGGCGACGGCCACATGGTCCTGCAGCAATGTCTCGAAGGATTCAGCCCAGCTGACCACAGACCCCTGTGTGGAGCCACAGGTGGCTGGAGGTCCTGGTAGGCTGTTCACACTGTGGTTGCTGCCACGGGCCCTGGAGGCATTTAACTCTGAGACAGAAAAATTTCAGTTCTGGCTGTCTGCAAGTCACCCAAGGTCATCCCCCCATCCCCAGCAGCCCATCGTATCTGCAGTGAATTCATCCACCCCATCCTGATTGGAGCCGGCAAGCCCTCATGTAGAGAATGCAAGGAGCATCCTCGGCAGATTGAGCACCACGATGTCACAGCTGGCACCTTCTGGTGTGACAGCACTCCCTGCCAGGGCTGGCTGTCCTCTCCTCTCCAGGGTGTTCCGTGACTCCACCTGTGAGTCATCTCCCAGAGGAACAAAGCCCATACGTGGGGGAGGCACCCAGCCGCGGAGGGAAAGCAGAGTGGATGGGGACACTGGTGGGTACACGTCATGGAGGGAAGCTCAGAGGATGGGTAAAGGTGCCTGAATTTACCTTCTGTGCTCCTCTGGCCATGATGAGGAACAAACCCAGCAAGAGGAGAGCACAGAAAGTGTTATCCCCAGCTCCCAAGCCTGGAGAAACCCACCCTCGGGGAAACCCAGGGTGACTGTGCATTCAAATGGAGTCCCTCTGCCAAAAAGATGGAAGTTCCCAGGGGCAACCCCAGCTTTTGAACTGGTTTGGCTGGTGACCAACTGGGAGCAGAGGGTCATCTGCAAAAGAAGGTAGGGGTATGGAAGCAGGGCCCCTGTGGTAAAGCCGGTGGGAGCAGACAGCAGGCTGCTGCTTTGCTGGGCTCCCTGCCCTTCTTCTGTCCATAACACAGGGTAACTGCCCACACCCTGTATATGCAAGCGGGAAAAGCAGCCCCCAGCATGAATGGATCCTGCAGCGTGGCCAAGGTGTGCAAATGGGCCAGCTAAAATATCTAGTACACAGTAAGACTGATGGACAGAGAGACAGACCACCTCAGGGAGCTTGGGGCTGGATGCTATCCAGGTTCCGCTTGCCGCAGGAAGCTTCTCAAGCCCCAGCACCCAAGGGTGCCAGCTTGAGCAGCTAGAAGGGAGGGCCAGATGACATCGGGCCATGCAGGAGGGATGGGGAGGTACAGCAAGTCCCTGGCACGGGGCTCAGCCTGGCACTGCAGGGGTCCAGCCATGCACCCGCCTACGGCACAGCCTGTGCTGACACAGGACCTGGCTCTCTGCTGGCTCCTTGCCCCTGGCGTCAGGCTTGGCTCTGGGCTTCCCCCTCCCCTGAAGATGATGCTGGCCTCCCATCCTAGAGCAAAGAGCAGCCTTACCTCCATCCGACACAGCCGGGCCCTGTGGAGGTGGAGAGAAGAGAGGTGAGAGAGGACACAGGGCATCTGCCAGCCCGGTGGAACGGTACCTGGGCAGGCAGCAGTGTCAGGGCGAGTCCAGTCTGAACTCGGGAACAAGGGACACAGGCTGCCAGCAAACACTGCTCTGGTGTCACCTGCAACTGGGACAGCTGTCCAATGCCAGAGGCAGGACACAGGGATTCCTAATCTGGGGGCTGTGAGTAGGAGTAGGGGGTTGCAATGGGTACACAACTTTTCTCCCGCCTCCCTTGTATCCACTGCCCTGCAGTCAGGTCAGAAATTGGGAAAGGGCAGATGCTATCAGATATAACCCTGCCACTTCTGCCGGGGAGGAGAGAACCAGCCTGCCCAGCACAGGAAGAGGAGGGAGGAGGGGAGGGAAGGAAGGACAACCACAGCCCTAGGCAGGCAGGCTGCTTGCTCCCTCTTTCCTTGGGGCCTGGGACTACTGGAGGGAAGATGCCCAAAACCAGTGAATGAGTCCTACCATACCACCCAGCGAAAGGCACAGCAGAGCAGGATGCCCTTGCAGCATCCCCTGGACTGCCTTAGATACCTGCTGTGGGGATGTGGTACCCCAGGACCCACAGCAAGCAGAAGCAGAGCCCCTGCAGTCAAAGCCCAGACAAGCACCCCCTTGCACAGCACTGCCTCACCCTGCCAGCCCCACACACCAGTCAGACTGTCTTATTCCTGCCTGTACCTGCTATACTACCCAACGAGCTGCTGCCATGCCCCTTACCCAAGACCCTACCTTGCCAGCTCTTTGCTCTTTCTCATCCATCCTCGCTGCTCGCACCCAGATAGCTCTGCCCTGCCCATGCCACCCAGCCCCACACACCAATGCTGCTGACTCCTGTTAACCCATTTCCAAACTGCTTGCCCAATGCCCCATGCCATACATCCCCATTTATATCACTGCCTCAGCCTCATAAGCCCCTACTTGCTCCTTACCCCAGCCCTATGTGTCCTTGCCTGCCTGCTACCCAGTCCCACACACTGCTGCCTGCCTAATGCCCCCATCTCTGCCTGCTTGGGATACCCAAGCCCCATACAGCCCCCATCTGCCCACTACCCAGCCCCACAGCCCCTGCCTGCCCGGTACCCAGCGCTACAACTCCTGCCTGCCCATTATCCTCTCCGTATCTCCCTGTCTGACTGTTACGCGGCCCCATGCATCCCTTTGTCTGCCCAGTATCCAGCAACACAGCCCCTGCCTGCCCAGTACCCAGCTCCATACAGCCCCTATCTGCTTGGTGCCTGGCCCCACAGTTCCTGCCTGCCTTGCACCCAGTCCCACAACCCTGCTGCCCAGTGCCCAGTCCCACATCTCTTCTGCTCAATGCCTGATCCCACATCCCTTCTGTCTAGTATCCAGCTACACATCCCTGCTGCCTGGTCCCCAGTCCTACATCCCTGCTGCCCAGTACCCAGCCCCACAGCCCTGCTGCCTGGTACCCATCTCCGCTGCCTGGTCCCATATCCCTGCTGCCCAGTGCCTGGTACCCATCCCTCTGCCTAGTACCCATCCCTGATGCCTGGTGCCAGTGCCTGTTACCCATCCCTCTGCCCAGTACCCATCCCGGTGCCCATGCCTCTGCCTGGTACCCATCCCTCTGCCTGGTGCCCATCCCTCTGCCCCGTGCCAGTGCCCCGTACCCATCCCTCTGCCCGCTTCCCATCCGCTGCCCAGCACCCATCCCGGTGCCCATCCCACTTCCCATCCCGGTGCCCGGTGCCCATTCCGGTGCCCGGTGCCGCCGTGCCGTGCCGGGGCAGCCCCGAGGATGCGGCCGGGCGCCCCGGACTCACCATGCGGCCGTTGTGGACCAGCAGCAGCTTGGCCTTGCCCTGCATGCCTGGCACCGCCCGGCCGAGCGCTACCGGCGCGGCCCGAGCATCCCCGGCGCGGCGCTCCCGGCGCTCCCGGCACTACCGCTTTCGGCTGCCGGAGGAAGTGTCGCCATGGGAACCGAGACCGCAGCGGGGGGAGCGGGGCCGCCCTCCCGCCCCGCCCCGCCGGGCACCGGCCCCGGCGCCGGGCCAGGAGGCGCCGCGGCCTCGCCCGCATCCACGTCCCCATCCCTGTCTTTGTTTCCGTCCGCATCCCCATCCCTGTCCCTGCCTCTGCATCCGTGACCCCATCCCGCCTGCATCCCCGCTCCCGTCTGCATCTACATCCCTGTTCCTGTCCCATGCGAATCTTTTCCAACCTAAATGATCCTGTGATTCTGTGAATCCTCATCCATCCCCATCCCAAGCTTTATCCCTGTCTTCATCTGTGACTCCATCCCAGTCTGCACCCCCGTTGCCATCTGCATCCGCGTCTACATCCCCGTTCCTTTCCCAGTCCCTATCCTTATCCCTGTTTCCATCTGCATCCATATCTGTGATCCTATCCCCGTCCATTCCTGCCTGCACCTACATCCCTGTTCCTGTCCCTATCCCTATCTGAATCTTTCCCAACCTAAATGATACTGTGATTCTGCTAATCCTCATCCACAATTCCATCCACAGCTCTCTCCCTGTCTCCATTCACATCTGTGACTCCATCCCAATCTGCATCTCTGTTGCCATTTGCATCCTCATCTACATTCCTGTTCCCATCCCAATCCCTATCCCCATCTGAACCAAGTCTGTCCCCACCCCTACCACAGCCTGTGCCACCTCAGGGTCACCACCCCGTTTCCTCCCACAGCCTGGGCAGCCCGAGGGGGCTCCTCCTGGCTATCACATTGCCCCAGGGGAGGAAATGCACCCGCTACACCCCTGGTGCCACTTGCTCTGATTACACCTGGCCAGGCGGCCACTGGGTCTGGGGGTGCCCCAGAGCTGCACTGTGTCTGCTGCATTTGTGGCTGGTGTTCAGGGAGAGCTGCCTCTGCCACGGATGCTGGCAGAGAGGATTGGTGGACGTGCAGCTTGGAGTCACCAAACTGATGCCTAAGCAGTTTTGCCCATCTCCTAGGTTGGGGTTCCATGCTCATCAGCAACCACAAACCAGTTGAGGATATTTTAGGATATTTGTTCGGAAATACAAGTAACTAACAGTTAGAGAATAAACCACACAGCACCATGGCAACCCACTTATGGAAATGCTAATAACTGGGACATAAGGTGGGTGATTAACCTATCAAAAGCAGAACCCTAACATTAAGTTGGGTGCAGATGTATACAGAGAAAAATGAAGTGTTCCCACTATGAACATGCACAAAAGCAGTGCAGCATCAGCAGCCGCAGCCTTGGCAGGGTCTGTGGGCAGGGGGTAGCGAAGGGTGACCCCTGCTGCTGCCCCTCTGCCCCCCACCGTGGCACGAAGCAGGAGGGGTATGGAGGGTGATCCTGCTTCTCCCCTTCCCTTTGTCAGACCGTAGCTATCTTGTTTGTCTTGGCTTTGCAACAGGAGTTATAAATAAAAATGTCTCACCAAGAGTGAGTGACTCACAGTCCTCACCACAAGTATAACCTCTCTGCTAGGAAACCTGATCCGAGGACCAAACTGCAGCATGCAAGAATCAGACATTGCTTAATTAATATATTTAATCCAAATGGCCAACAAATGAGCCCCTCATCCCACCTGGGCTGAGGTGGACTGCTGGGGAAGGTGCCTGTGCCCTTCTGGATCCCTGCCTTGTTCTATCCCTGACCTCCAGCTGCTGATAGCCCAGCCCTTTCCCTCACTCCGGAGCCCAGTGGTTTCCCTTGGATGACAGCGGGGAGCTACAGCAGTGGCTGACGTGGCCTTGAGCAGCTCCAGCCTCAGCATCACCTCTGAGGGGGCAGCCCATGGGTGCTGGTGTTCCTTACTCTGCTCAGGCACAGTGGGATGCAGGAATGTGCTGAAGGCCCCCCTCTGCTTTGGAGGCTGGGACTGTAGTTCCTGTCCTAGGACCACACACTGGCTGCACAGCTCCATCCCACCATCACACTGCTCACAGTGATGCCTGTGGTGCCCAGATACCGCATCATCCCGCTGTGCTCTCATCCCCAAGCAGAGCCTGGCCCCACAGGGAGGGGGATGCCCTGGGTGCCCCAGCCCGGCGGGACCTGGTTTATCCCAGGGGTAGGCGGCGGCGGGGCGACAGCTGGCTGGGGGATTTGCCGAGGGCATTATTTAATGCTGTGGGTAAATGGAGAAACAGTAGCTAATTCTGGAGCCCATAATCCTCTTCCTCCCCTAGGGATGGGGTGCGTGCCAGTCACACCGCTGCCGGCAGGCCCCGGGGACGAGCCCCCGGCAGCTCCCCAGGCGTGCTGAGTGCCGGAGTGACTCCCAGGCCATGGGTGATGTACAGCAGGTAAGTGGGGTCCAGTGACATCCCACCTGTGGCAGGGTGGGTGTGCCAGCACCAGCTCCTGGCTGTGGTGTCAAGCAGCCTGGCAGAGCAGGACTAGGGCTCTGCCCTGAGCTTGTCCTCTCAGCACACTCAGGAGCTGGCAGTGCTGCCAGGGCACACCAAAGGGGACTGGGGCTGGGAAGCTCTCCCGAGGGGCCACTCTGAGGCTGGATATGGTGGGAGTCAAGCCCTGGAGCTGTCTGAGGCCATAGACAAAGGATACCCATGGCCAACAGCGCACCTAGCTCCCCACTCCAAAACAGGGGTGCTCTGCAGCAATCTGACTCCCACAGGGCTCCCCCACTACCCCGCGCCCCCAGGGGCTGCTCTCTGTCATCCAGAGGCTGAAGGGTTCCCCAGAGCAGGAGCTCCGCATCGTCCTGCTGGGGCTGGACAATGCAGGGAAGACCACGTTGCTGAAACGCCTGGCGTCTGAGGATGTCAGCACCATCACACCCACCCAGGTAGGTACTGCCGGGGCCCATGGGCACCAGGAGGGTGGCAGGTCCTACTCTCCCCTTGGGTGATGCTGGAGTTTTTGTCCCTGCACAGGGCTTTAACATAAAGAGCGTCCACTCACATGGCTTCAAGTTAAATGTCTGGGATATTGGGGGACAGCGCTCCATCCGCCCATATTGGAGGAAATATCTGGGCAGCACAGATCTGCTGGTGAGTGGGGTGGCCACCAAAGCCTTCCGCAGTCCCATGTTTGGGGCCTCGTACCCCAGCAGAGCCCTACAGCCCCCACAGAATTCAGAGGGCTGGGCACCTTGGTGAGAAGCTGACTGACCTTTCATCCCCACGGCAGATTTATGTCATTGACAGCGCAGACCAGAAGCGTTTTGAGGAGACAGGACAGGTATGAGGGGCCTGGGCAGGGGAGGCTGTGGGGTCCTGGGGCTCACATCCAACTGCCACCAGGTCTTTGAGGAGTGGAGTGGGGAGTGAGGCTGCTCTGTACCATGGGACAGTGCTGCTGTCGGGGCCAGCCTGTCCCCAGAGCTACATGGAAGGGCTCATGGTTGGGGTCTCTGCATGCACAGCCACTCCATCCCATGGCAGATCCATGCTCAGCAGCTCTTGCTGAGATGGGCATGATGCCCCAAGGGTCACAGGGGTGACTGTCCCTGGCAAGAGCGGTCCCTTGGCTGCCAGCCCTCCTCCCCAGCACCAGGTTGGCAGTACCACCAAGCAAAGGTTTATGAATAGTGAGTTCAGAACCACAAACCCTGCAAACGAAGCTGGAGAGGGGAAGGTGAGATTCCAAGCACCTGTCTCAGCTGTACCAGCACCAGACGGCGGCGTGGGTGTGCCAGACAGCACGGGGCTGGCAGCAGCTTCCTGTAGCTGCCCTTTGCCCAAGGTTCTCAGTGTTGGGAGAGCTTCAGCCCTCAGGTAATGCTGTGTGTAGCTCTCAGACTCTCTTCAGGGCAGATGGACCTTCAGAGGTGCATGTCTCTCCCTCAGGATGTCAAGACCTCGTAGCTTCTTTGTCTGTGAAAAAGAGCACCAGAGCGAGGGGAGAATGCAGTGCCTTAGCCCACCCTGGGCAGCCTAGGCAAGCAGCTGGGCACCTTCGTGGAGGAGGGCAGCAGCCTCGGGATGTGGTTCTCTCTTGGCAGGAGCTGGCAGAGCTCACAGAAGAGGAGTCCCTCACAGGGGTCCCACTACTGGTGTTTGCCAACAAGCAGGACCTTGTGACTGCAGCACCTGCAGCAGAAATTGCAGAGGGGCTGAGCCTCCACACCTACCGGGACCGGGAATGGCAGATCCAGGCTTGCTCAGCCTTGTCTGGGGAAGGAGTGCAGGTAGAAATGGGGCACTGCAGGCTCTGCAGAGACCCAAGGACCTGTCATGCTTTTGGGGGTGTGCCTATGTCTCTCTTTTTCCTCCAGGATGGGATGAACTGGATTTCCAGCCAGATCATGAACAGGAAGAAGTGAGAGCTGCAAAGTGCCGGACTGGACTGAGCTGCAGGTCCCTTAGCCATGGCCAGCTAGATTCCCCTCGAGGGCTTGGCTGGGCCCTGAGCCTCAGACTGCCACACTCAGATGGGCTTCCCACCCATTCTTCCACTAATCAGTCGGCTTCCCCTCTCCCTGCCTCCTGGGCTTCTATGGGCACCTCATAACCCTGACCCTCCTGCAGCCCCTGTGCTGTCAGAGGGAACCACATGTCCCACTGTGTCATGGGCTTGCACACCTCCAGAATGAGAACCTGCTCAGGACTGGTCTGAGCACTGTTAGCATGCCCTGAAGAAGATGCTGCAATGCACAAACTTCCCAGGTCATGCTGGGCACCCCACCAGCCCTTGGACATGGCACAAACAGCTGACTGAGCAGTGTATCGCCCTCTGCTCCAGTAGGATGTGACTGTGGCTGCCCCAGCCCCAGCAGCTGGCTCGGGAAGGCCTCGGTTCAAGATCCTTTGTTGGTCAGAGGAGCTCCCATGTGTGCACAGGATCTGGGACAAGCATAAAGAGAGAGAAACGACCTGGCTGGGCAGTCCTGTTGGAGGGGTTCACTGCATGGTGACAGCCCTGGCAGCATCATGCTGCACCTGCCACGGAGAGGGGCTGCCCTGCAACAGCCCCTGGGCAGCACATGGCCCTGAACACACTCGAGCTCGGGCTTCTGCCACCTCGCGGAAGATGCCCATCCTGAGGGCTGGAAGATGGAGCTCCCCAGGCACCACAGCAGCCATGCCCAAGGGCCCACGCCTCTGCGGATGGGTGGGAGATGAGTTGTAGCGGGTCTGGGGCCCCTCTGCTGTGCCAGTCCCTGGGCTGATGACCTGCCCGCCCACAGGCGGCCTTGCAGCCCTCAATAAAGCTGCCCATGACCTCTGCCTGCCTCAGCTGGTCCTTCCCGTGTTGCTGGGCCAACAATGCTGCCTGGCCTGTGGCTCTGGGGCTGGGAGTGGGGCCGGGACTCTCGGGCTGTGGTCGGGGCCGAACCCCAATCCTCAAGACCCGGCGCCATCTTGCGCGGCGTTCCTATGGCGACTGGTCACGTGGGCGGCACGAGCGGCGCACGCCGTTCCCGCGCGCACGTGACCAGCACGAGGAGGGAGGGTGGACTACAACTCCCGGCGTGCTGCGCGCCGCTCTCGCAGTGCACGCCGGGAGTTGCCCTGCGGCTCCTCCTCCACCCCCTCCCGCCCGACGGTTTGGCCATGCCATTGGCTGGAAGGTGTGACGGAGGCGGGATTTCGGTGGCGTGTGCCCTTCTGATTGGTCTCATGGGCTGCCGGTCGTGGACGGGGTCGGGGTGGCGCGCGGAGCGCCGGAAGGCGGAAGCGGAGCATGGCGGCGGGTGCGGGCGGGCTGCTGGCGGTGGCCGCGCTGCTGTTGGCGGTGGCCGGGCCCCGCCCGGCGCCCGCCGAGCTCACGGACGGCAACAGCGAGCACCTGAAGCGGGAGCACTCGCTGATGAAGCCGTATCAGGGTGAGTGCGGGGCCCGGGCGGGCGGGACGGGACGGCCGCGCCGCGGCGGCCCGGGTTGAGCCGCGCTCTCGCCGCCCGTTGCAGGCGCGGGGTCCGCCGCGATGCCGCTGTGGGACTTCCAGGGCAGCACCATGGTCACCAGCCAGTACGTGCGTCTGACGCCCGACGAGCGCAGCCGGGAAGGCTCCATCTGGAACCGCGTGGTGAGAGACCGGGAGTGGCCAGGGTGCCCCCTGCGCCCCTCCCGGCTCTTGCCCTGACGGCGCTGGGCAATCTCTTCGCACAGCCCTGTTTCCTTAAGGACTGGGAGCTCCACGTTCACTTCAAGATCCACGGAGCCGGCAAGAAGAACCTGCATGGGGATGGCCTCGCCCTCTGGTATACGCAGGAGCGCTTGGTGTCAGGTAAGGTGCACAGCTGGGGGTTCCTGGCAGGGCTGAGGCCTCAGCAGCACTTGCATGAGCCCTGAGGCAGCACAGGGAGCTAGTCTTGGAGCTGCCCCTATCCTGGAAGGTTTTTCACCACAGAGGGTGTGTGAGCTCCCCTCTGTCTGGTTTCGCTACATCAGGATGGCATGTCCTGCATGTTCTGCCATGAGAACAGGCACCCTGGCCATAAATAGATCATATGGCTCTCTTCACTAGAAGTCTCTGAGCAGGTTCTGTCTGACAGCCTTCTGTTTCTGTGTCCTGCCCTGTTCCAGGTCCTGTCTTTGGCAGCAAGGACAAGTTTCATGGACTGGCTATCTTCCTTGATACATATCCAAACGATGAAGCCACAGAGGTAAGTAGTTCAGGAGCTTGTTCAGTGCTGGGGAAGACATTTCCTTGTGGCTTTGTGCTCTGAGTGCTTTATGACTGGACCAAGGTAAAGTTCTTACATGACAGTGGCTGTGCTTCCTGTCATGGGAGCTGGTGAAGGGAAGAGTTTGCATGTGCATTAACAAAGATAAGGTCTTTATTCCATCTTCTGCTTTTGTTAGCTACACAGATGTTTCCAAGGCCTTTTCCTCTCAGGATGAGAGAGCAGCACAGACCTGTTGTGAACCACCTATTAAGTAAAGTTAGAGGAATTCACCCAGAAGTATATTCATCCCAAGTATCCTTTCCCGAACTTCTCTGTGCTTTGTGGTAGTTTCTGGCCTTATTCGCTTTTTCCAGCATGAATGTCTTTAAGTGAGAAACGTCTGGGCTGCCGTTTTGCTCACAAATTCCCTGTGGCTGAAGTACAGAGCAGTCCCGTGGGGGCTGGTGGTCATTTTCTTCTCTCCCACTCTGTGTTTGTGGATGTTGCTATGGCACAGTCAGAAAACATAACTCTGCTAGAGAGATCTATTGCGCCAAATCTACATCACTTAAGTTGTAAACCACATGGAAGTGTCCCTCTTATCCTTGGCTACTCCTGATATATGTAATCTTCTGAGTACAAAGCACAGAGCATGATTAAGCTGTTCAAGCAAGGTTTCTGTCTGGTCCAGGTCCCGTGCTCCATTTCTACCTTTCTTACCCACTCTGGTACCTACTCCACAAGTTTGAGGTGGTGGTGTTGCCCTGGCCAGGCGGTGTGGAGTGGGCTAATGGGAGGTTAGAAATGGCTGCTCTGCTCTAGCCAGAACAAGCTCAGTTTAGAAGCAACTTTACAGAGAAAATCAGTCTTTGTTTCATTGTTCTGCCTTCCATGCCTGGCTGTGTAGGAAAGCTGTGGCTCTGTTCCTGTGCCTGGCTGAGATTCTGCTCTTGTTGAGGTTTCTCACTAGGCAGGGGAAGGCGGCTCCCGGTCTGCAGCTCAAAGGCTTCTGCAGACTGAGAGCAGCTGCGCTCTCCTCCCTGCAGCGTGTGTTCCCCTATATCTCTGCCATGGTGAACAACGGGTCCCTCACGTATGACCACAGCAAGGACGGGCGCTGGACAGAGCTGGCAGGTTGTACTGCTGACCTTCGGAACCAGAACCACGACACTTTCCTGGCAGTTCGGTACTCCCGAGGCCGGCTGACGGTGAGATGCAGCAGAAACCTTCTGCAGAGTCTCTGGGATGTTAGATGGGGCAGTGCTGCGGGGTGGGTGTTGCTTTGTCAGTAGGTGACCTGGAGGTGGTTTTCCATGCTTGACCACCTATGTTTCCAGCTCCAGAAGAGCAGTGGGAATGGCAGTGTGTGTGCTTGCTGTGATGCTCCCCTGGTCTTGCAGGTCATGACCGATGTAGAAGACAAGAACGAGTGGAAGAACTGCATCGACATTGCAGGGGTGCAGCTGCCAACTGGCTACTTCTTTGGTGCTTCTGCTGGCACTGGAGATTTGTCCGGTGAGAGGGGCCTTTGCTGACAGGATTACCTGTTTTCTGGAGTCTGGAATATACCGTCTCGGTTATCCAGTGGGTCTTTTCCAACCTAGTGATTCTGTGATTATGGATGCACTGTTGGCTTTGATGGCTTTCTTTCCCTGAATTTCAGGAGCCACTGGGCTCTTGAAACCCTCTTGGGCAGGGACCGGGCACCTGGGAAAGGGGGCATCTAAAGGCTAAGGAACATCCCAAGTTGCAGTTGGATACCTGGGGAATGAGGGTGGTGTGAAAGGGAAGGAGACCGGGTAGATCGTGGATCTAAGGGTGTTCTGACTGTGTGGACATCTCTTAAAGTCTCTGATGGTGTTTGATGATGATTGTTTCCTAGACAATCACGACATTATCTCGATGAAGCTCTTCCAGCTCATGGTGGAGCACCCACTGGAAGATGAGAGCGTCGACTGGACCAAGATTGAGCCGAGTGTCAGTCTCCTTAAATCTCCCAAAGGTGAGTCTCTGGCCTTTAGAAACCTTTGGTGGAGAACTGGGATGCGGGACTGGAGTCTTAAAGGCGTATTGAAAAGCATCAGAGCTGCGCATCTCTGCGCGATCCTTCAGGATCTGAGTCTGGGTCTTTTGCTGTAGCTGTTCTTATCGTTGCAGATAACGTGGATGACCCAACAGGGAATTTCCGAAGCGGGCCTCTGACGGGCTGGAAGGTGTTCCTGCTCCTGCTCTGTGCACTGCTGGGCATCATTGTCTGCGCAGTGGTAGGAGCAGTGGTCTTCCAGAAACGCCAGGAGAGGAACAAGCGCTTCTACTAGTGAGGACCCTGGCCGTGGCCTAGGCCCAAACCCATCTTTTCTATGGGGAGCTCTACAAACTGTGGTTTCTAAAAGCTGTTTCTGAGAAATATCAGAAGTATTTTCTTACCTGTCTGTGTGGCTGTAACCCCTGCCAGCGTCCGACCCATTGGACCCAGGAGGGCGATTCCTTCTGCTACAGAAGCTGCCCTTGACCTGGGGCTGTTCTCGGGGAGCCCAGAGGTTGCTCCCCTACTTCCCAGGACTCCCCCCATGGCAGGGGGGGACAGCGGGCAGTGGGCGTAAATGTGAGGGGGTGGTGGGGTGGTGGGAGGGGATTCTGGGGGCAGGAGGCTCTGCGAAAGGGGCTGTGAGTGGGGCATTAAAGGACTGATACCACCTCTGGCTCTGGCTGTGTCTGGGTGGGAAAAGGGGGCAAATCTGCTTGAGGGGGGAGCCCCCAGGGGGCTGAGAGAACTGGGGGATTGCAGTGAGCAGCTGGGGGATCCTGAGGTGTTTGGGCTCAGTTGGTGGGTTGTCCCAGTTTGGTGGGGGGTTGTTCCTGGAGGGGGTATCCCTGGCTTTGGGGGTGTCCCCAGAGAGGGCTGTCCCAGTCTTGGGGGGGGGGGGCAGGGGATTGGCACCAAGGCTGGTGGGCTCTGGCCTGATTTGGAGGGGTCATCCCATGGTCTTTCCTGGGAGATTGTCCCTAGGGGAGTGATGTCCTGGTTTTAGGGGGCTTGTCTCTGGGGCCAGGGTCCTCGTTTGGGGCAGGAGGTCCTGCTTTGGGGGTGTGGTCCTAGGGAGCTGGTGTCCTGGTTTCATGTGGAGGTCAATCCCTGGGGAGGGGTGTCCTGGTTTGGGGGATTTGTCCCTGGTGGGGGATGTCTATGAGGGGGGTGTCCTCTAGGAGAGGGGCGTCCTGGTTTTGAGAGATGTCCCTAGGGAGGGGCATCCCGGTCTGGGGGGTGTCCCTGGAGAGGGTCATCCTGGTTTGAGGGGGCTGTCCCTGTTTTTGGGGGTGTCCCTAGGGAGGGCTGTCCCAGGTTAAGGGGGTTGTCCCTGGTTTTGGGGCTGTCCCTGGGGAGGAGCATCCCAATTTAGGGGGTGTCCCCGGTTTTGGGGCTGTCCCTGGCGAGGGCTGTCCCGGTTTGTAAGGGGAGGGTTCGATCACCGGCGGGCACGGGGCTGCGTGGAGCGGGCGGTTCGTGCTGCGGTGCCGCCCCCGGCCCGCCCCGGCCCGCCCCGGTGTGCGGAAGGCGCGGGGCGGACGCTGTTTCCGGGCAGCGCGGCCGGACCCGGCCCGGCGGCGGGATGAGGCCGGGGCGGCGCGGGGCGGCGCTTCGCCTGCGCGGGGGGTGAGCGGCGCGGGGAACGGGGGCACCGGCCACGGGGAGGAGATCGGGGGGCGCGGGGCAGGGCGTGATTAGGGGTCCCGGGGAGTTATTGGGCTGCTCGGGCGTCCCGGTGGCACCGAGATGGGGGTTGACTCGGGGGTCCCGGGGGGTGGGGATGGTTGCGGTCCCCGCGGGGCTGGCGATGGCTCAGGTCCAGGTGGGCTGGGGAGCGGCTCGGGGGTCCCGGTTGCACCGAGCGGGGGGGGTGGCTCCAAGGGCCCTGTGTGTGTTGGTGGGGGGAGCTCGGGGCCCCAGGGCGGGGGTAGCTGATGTCCCCAGGGGGACTAGGGAGCTGCTCGGGGATCCCTGTGGCACCGAGTAGGGTGGCAACTCAGAGTCTCGGTGGGTTAGGGGCTTTGAGGAGCGTCTCGGAGGTCCCGGTGGCACCGAGCAGGGGGGATGGCTCAGGGATCCCAGGGGTTGGTGATGGATGGAGTCTCAGTGGCACCGAGGTCGGAGGGTGGCTCGGGGCTCCCAGGGAGGGGGTGGGGGTAGCTGGGGTCCCTNGGGGTCCTGGGGGCTTGGGGGGCAGCTTAGGGGTCTCGGGATGGGGGTGGTGGAAGGGGGTGGGGGTGGCTTGTAGTCCCAGTGGGTTAGGGGGCAGCTCGAGGTCCCTGTGGCACAGAGTGGGGTGGTGGTTTGGGGTCCTGGGGGGTTAGGGACATTGGTGGATGGCTTGGGAGTCCTGGTGATAACAGGTGAGGGGGGGTAGTTCAAGGGTCTCAGTGGGGCAGGGGTGCATGAGGGGGTAGCTTGGGATCCCAGTGAGGGGTGTGGAGGTGTGGGAGGGCAGCTTGGGGTTGTTGGCGGGGTAGAGGGGCAGCTTGGGGTCCCGGAGAGGGCGTCAGGGGGGGTTGACTCAGGGGTCCTGGCAGAGTGGAGGATGACAGCTCGGGAGTCCCGGTGGCAGTGGGTTGGAGTGCGGCTCGGGGTTCTGGTGAGGGTTGGGGGTCTTGAGGGGTGGCTCAGGGGCCCTGATGGGTTAGGAGGTTGTAGGGGAGGCAGTTCAGGAGTTCCAGCAGAGTTGGGGGGTTGAGGATTGGCTCAGGAGTCGCAGCAGAGCTTGGAGGTTCCCTAGCAGACACTGATCCCCCCACTGCACCCCAGGTCCCCGCTACTTNAGGAGCGTCTCGGAGGTCCCGGTGGCACCGAGCAGAGGGGATGGCTCAGGGATCCCAGGGGTTGGTGATGGATGGAGTCTCAGTGGCACCGAGGTCGGAGGGTGGCTCGGGGCTCCCAGGGAGGGGGTGGGGGTAGCTGGGGTCCCTGGGGGGATCAGGGTGCTGCTCGGGGATCCCAGTGGCACTGAGTAAGGTGGCAGCTCAGTGTCTTGGCGGGTTAGGGGCTTTGGGGAGCATCTTGTGGGTCTCAGTGGAGCAGGGGTCCCAGTGAGGGTAGGGGAGGCAGCTTGGGGGTCCCAGTGGCTCTGGGCAAGGGGGCGGCTCGGGGGTCCTGGCGGGTGGAGGGGGTGGNAGCGAGGGGTGTGGAGGTGTGGGAGGGCAGCTTGGGGTTGTTGGCAGGGTAGAGGGGCAGCTTGGGGTCCCGGAGAGGGCGTCAGGGGGGGTTGACTCAGGGGTCCTGGCAGAGTGGAGGATGACAGCTCGGGAGTCCCGGTGGCAGTGGGTTGGAGTGCGGCTCGGGGTTCTGGTGAGGGTTGGGGGTCTTGAGGGGTGGCTCAGGGGCCCTGATGGGTTAGGAGGTTGTAGGGGAGGCAGTTCAGGAGTTGCAGCAGAGTTGGGGGGTTGAGGATTGGCTCAGGAGTCGCAGCAGAGCTTGGAGGTTCCCTAGCAGGCACTGATCCCCCCACTGCACCCCAGGTCCCCGCTACTTCTAGGCCTCCTCCCTGGCCGCCTCTCTGTCTTCCCGCTCTTCTTCCTGGCGCTGCTCCTGGGCTTCATCTCGCTGCTGTGGCTGCAGCTGAGCTGCGAGGGTGAGGGGCCGCTCCCTGGCAGTGAGCAGGGACGAGGGGCTCCCCGACAGCCCTGCCCACCCCTAGCCTCACTCCCGCTGGTGGAGGACGAGCCATCCTGGGGTCCCCACCGCCTGGCGCTGCTCGTCCCCTTCCGCGAGCGCTTCGAGGAGCTGCTGGCCTTCGTCCCCTACATGCACCACTTCCTGAGCAAGAAGAGGATCCGCCATCACATCTTCATCCTCAACCAGGTGGATCATTTCAGGTAGTGTCTCCCCTTGTGGCAAGCAAAGGCAGCGAGGGGACCCTGCTCCAAAGCTCTGTCCCCTCTGAGAGGGTCTCCTGCGTGCCTCTGGTGGTGAGAAGTGTAGGGTCTGGACAACAGGGAGTCAGGGCTGTGATGCTCTCCCCAGATGTACTCACTCTGGAGCTTACAGAAGAACAAAACGGTGTTTTGCTTTTCCCTTCCTACACAAGAGAATTATCCACCCTGGGACATTTCAGTTTTCTCCCCAGTGTCACAGGTCTATAGCCTTAAATGCCTGGGGACATTGAAGTGCAAGGGAATACCATGAAGCATTCAGAAATGCCACCACTCACCCCCTGCTCACTGTCTGGTACCTTCCTGCAGCCCCAGTGGGTGTTGTAGAGCTCCTCAGCTGGCCTTGGGCAGGACTGGGTTTGCTGTAGCCTCTCGCTGTCTGCAGCGGCCAGACCCCTGCACGACCCAGCACTTTGGAGGTCAGGAGTGCCGTGTTTCTGCACGTCCCTATTTGAACATTTAGCACTGAGGAGCACAAGATGGGGATGTGGAGGGAGGGATGGTGGCTGCTGCGCATGGTGCTGAGAGTTCCTGGTCCCACAACAGGTTTAACAGGGCATCCCTGATTAATGTGGGCTTCCTGGAAAGCGGCAATGACACTGACTACATCGCAATGCATGATGTTGATCTCCTGCCCCTCAATGACCAGCTGGACTATGGCTTCCCAGAGGCAGGGCCCTTCCACGTGGCATCCCCAGAGCTGCATCCGCTCTACCACTACAAGACCTACGTGGGTGGCATCTTGCTGCTCACCAAGCAGCACTACGAGATGGTGAGCGTATGGGTGGGATGTCCCAGCCAGTTTGGGGCAGGAGCTGCAACATTAGCTTGGTCAACAGTTGGTCAACATTTTGTGCTCCACACTTGGGAAGCGGGGAAAAGTGTCAAAATTGTTTTGTGGGCAGAGCCTGTGGTGTGAGCTGGTGCAGGGAAGGAGTAGGGAGGCTGCATTGATGCTCAGGGCTCGCAGCGCTGCTGTCTGCTCTGCTGCGGCACATGGAGTTGTGCTGGACTGGGCCTTGGCCAGTACGGTGCCCCTCTCCTTGCAGTGCAACGGCATGTCCAACCGCTTCTGGGGCTGGGGACGGGAGGATGACGAGTTTTATCGACGTATCAAAGGAGCCGGTCTCCAGGTAAGGGGTGCTCCATGGAATCCTAGGTTGAAACTGCCCTTCTCCCTGTCTCTGTGGCTGTAGCCATGCAGGTCTTGCATGTGCTCCCTTTCTGTGCTCCCGACCCCTGTAGCAGGAGCAGTAGCTTTACAGAAGCTTTCCTTCCAGGTTCACCGTCCCACTGGAATCACAACTGGTTATGAGACTTTCCAGCACCTGCATGACCCAGCCTGGAGAAAGAGAGACCAGAAGCGAATTGCTGCACAGAAGCAGGTGAGACCTCAGTGTGGTCAAGGGACCTGCAGAAGATCTGGGTTGTGATCACCATGTGCTCTGAACCCTCCTGTTTTGTGTTCTCTCCTGCTTCCTCTGTGCTTCCTCCCTGGGCACTGGGTGCTTCCCCTTCTTTTGGAAGCAAGCATGGGCTGAATGTTTTTATTTTTTTCCTCAGGAACAGTTTAAGGTGGATCGGGAGGGAGGTCTGAACAACGTGAGGTACCAAATTGAGTCACGGACAGCTCTGAGTGTGGCAGGAGCCCCATGCACCGTCCTTAATATCTTGCTAGACTGTGACACAAGCGAGACCCCTTGGTGCGTGTTTGGCTGAGCTTGTCTCCCGTGTGCCAGCTGTATGCGCTGCCATTTTGCCAAGATGCCGGGGCTGCTGCCAAGCTGCTTGGAGCAAGCAGGATTTTTGCACCAGACAAGCACAGCAGTGCTGGCGAGATGCAGAGGAACAGAAAAGGCTGAGAATCGAGCTTTGCTGGAATCAACAGAAGAGGCTGAGAGCAGGACCTGGTGCTGTCACTGCGGACACTGGTGCTGCCTCCCACGGCAGGTGCAGGAGGACAGTTTTCCTGCGCTGGACATGGCTGAGCTGCCACCCAGCTCAGAGGACAATAAAAAACTATCAGGGCATCTTTGCGTGGTGAATGCCCTGGGCTGCATTGCTCTTTTTCCCTCCTTGCTTTGCCTTACTGGCTTCAGTGCACCCATTTCTGGCCTAGCCTTGGCTGTGCTGTCTTTGGAGAGGTGATCTACTCTGGTTCAGAGGCCAGGCTGGTCTGAAATGGGCTCTGAGTGAGATGGTGCCTGTGTTTCAGCTGTCAGGTACCCCCAGGGCTGTGCTGCAGTCACTTCACTTTGGGAAACAGTTGTTGAGCTGTGCCCTGAGCCCCAGCGTCCCCAGCTCTGCTGGAGGTTAGCACTTGAGTGAGCCTAGGACTTCTCTCTCTGTGGAGCAAGGAGAGTTCTGGCTGAGCTGCTCCCTTCCTTGCCTGCCTTTCATGGCATGTGCTGCCTTGGCCTTTTTCAGGGGGTGTGGAAGAACCTGACGTCCCCACAGCAGCACTCAGGGGAACTTGGATCTGCTCTGGCCCTGTGTGAGGTGTCCTGGAGAGGACAGGCTCACCACAGTGCTGCTGATGCTGGGGAGATGTCCCTAACCTGCCTGAGGGGAAGAGTACAGGATTCCCTGGGCAAAGCAGGGGCAGGGACACTCGCCTCAAGGAGACTTTGGGTTTGGGTTTGATGAGAGAAAGAAAAGACTGTGGGGCCCAGGCTGCTCACTAGTTCATTTTTGCTGCCCAGCCCTGCCTTGCTGCGGGCTGGTTTCTTCCCAGTAAATATCTGCCACAATAGCACTTTTTCCTGGGAAGTGGGGTGTGTGGAGTGGGGCAGAGGGGCCACAAGCCCTACCTGGAACCTGGTTCTCAAGTCCCATGCTGTAGAGCAGCACCTGGTCTATGCCTGCTCATGCTGGGAGTGAACCTGTGATATGACCTCTAGGAAGCTGCCAAGGGGTGGCAGAGACAACCACAAACTGTTAAGGGAAACCCCCTACAATCACTGAGCTCCTTTCCTCCATCACCCTCCTGGCCTGGTTGCCTGCTCAGGCTGCTGCAGAGTGCTCAGGCTGACTCACAGATGGTGCCATGCGTGGGTCTCTGCTGCACTGGCTCTGGGGTTCTGGCGTGCAGTTTGGGTGCTGCTGCCTCCTGAAGCTGGGCAGACCCAGCCGAGCAGTTGGTACCCCTGTGTTCAATGCCAGTGCTGGCACTGGGCCCCCTTCTGCCCTGGTCCTCCTTCCTGGTGCTTCCTGGAGCGCTCGCTTTACTGGGTACTTGCAGATGTCTTCAGACAGAAGCTGTTACCATCCCAGGAAGCTGAGCCGCTTTAGGGACATGGCACCTCCGTGGCGGAACGCTGGGATGAGGGAGGCAAAAGCATTAGAGCCAACTGTGGGGGTTGTGTACTGTGTGTACCGTGTAGGGGCAGCAGGATGGGGCATCTGGAGAGATCTGGCACTCTCTGTGCTGCTCCAGAGCTGGGTGAAGAGCCTGCAGCCCTGTGGACTGAGGTGTGAGGGGGACAGGTTCCCAAAGAAGGGGTTGAGGTGCCAGTGCAGGGCAGTGAGGGTCTTCATCACACAGATTTTGGGATCAGCCACTTGTATGCCAGCCTCTCGCCGGTGCCTAAATGGCAGCCAGCGCTGGTGGAGGCAGATCAAAGTATTTCTCTGCATTGTTCAAAATAGATGACACAGTTTTCAGGCAGGTTTCATGTGCAGAAACAGAGAGCATATGTGCACCTTGCACTTCACTCGGTGCTAAAGGCTCCTCTCCTGCTGCCTGGCAGCTATTTCTCAGCTCAGCTCGCAGCCCCCTCATCCTCTGGTTGCTTTTGTGGAAGAGGCACCGTGCTGGAGACCCGGCTTCTTTTTATAGCTCTGAATGCAACTCGGAGGTCGCTCGGCTCCGTTCCTTCCCCACGCATTTCGTTATTAGCAATGGCCCGGCAGGAGAGGAAAAGTTTTTTCTGCGTTGCCTTTCTTCAGGTGGATAACACGCTGCCTGCTGTCCCAGGAGCCCCACGGAGCTGAGCCGGAGGCCTCCCGGCATTCCCATGCTCAGCAAGCCTGAGGAGGGGTCAGGATGCTTGGGGACAAAGAGAGCCTGGTGAGGCCCAGCCCTACCCCTCTGCAAATTCCCTTCTGGGGCCCGAATTGCTGTCAGCGCAGCTGTGTGGGGTCTGCAATCAGCTGGTTTTTATTGCTGGGTTGTTTTAATCTGGGTAGCGCCTGGAGTGGTTTGCATGAAATTGCTCTAATACCGTGATGGGGGGCACTGAGAGGCTGGGGAGAGTGGGGGTGAGGGAAAGCCTGTGGGAGGCTGGAGCATCTCTTCCCGGGAAATGGAGCATCCCTGGCCAAGGGAGATGTGCTCGTGGGAGCGCAGACCGCAGCAGAGACGTGGAATCAGGAGATGGGACAGACAAAAAGGAGGGGTGCAGCTGCGACCAGCACCCACTGAATTCAGGCTGGCATCACTGCAACCTGCGCAGACCGAGGCCCTGGTGGGACGCTGTTAACTGCCTGCTCTGCAGGCTTGTACCTGTCCCTCTGGTAGGGATCCAGTGGCCCCACAGGCTGCCAGGGGATGCCTCGCACACAGCAGAGCTCTGGATAGAGGACCAGGGCATGGCAAAGGCATTCCTGGTGCCAGCAGGTTGGGAGAAGGCACTGTCACAAAGGGTCCCCTGGTTCAGAGGCCACAGTGTGTGGTTGGGCAGTGAAAAGGAGCCGTGGGGAACAGCGAGGCTGGTGGCAGAGAGAGGGGGTTGCGTGCCTTGGCATCACACCGAAGGGAATGCAAACATGTGAGCCTGGCGAGCAGGGACCGGGGACACCGTGTGTGTGTGGGTGAGCGCTGGCAGCACAGCCTGGGGACTCTGCTGTGTGGCGGGGGCAGCTGGCAGCGAGCAGGGCCCCGGTGCACGAGCAGGCTGGATGCTCGAGCCCCTGAACCTGTGCTGGTGATGATGTGAGGGTGATTACTTCCCAAAGGGGAGGTTACAGGCTGCCGTGGGGACAGAGCAGGGCAGGCAGCTTGGGCACCAGTGACAAAACCGGCTCCCAGCCAGGACATGGCAGGGCGGATGCAGAGGGAGCTCCAGAGCTGGCTGAGGAGTCTGGAGACCCGTGGACTGAGGTGCAAGGGGGACTGGTTCCTCAAGAAGGGGTCGAGGTTGCAGTGCAGGGCAGTGAGGGCCAGGCTGTGCTGCTTTGCATCACCCAAGGCGCAGGCAGGTATGTGCTACTCCCCAACTCAGAGCGTGCTGCATTTGGATCTGCTGGAGGATAGGGAGGCTCCAAAGGGATCTGAACAAGATGGGCCGATGGGCTGAGTCGAATGGGATGAGGTTTAACAAGGTCATATGCTGGGTCCTGCACTTGGGGCACAACAACCCTGTG